>BLSH010330588.1:74213-103540 GCA_018402905.1 Glandirana rugosa
CACTGTGTGGTGTGGAGACTAGCGGCACTACACGGGGGGGGGGGGGGGCACATCACGGCGATCAGAGGTGTGGTGTGTCACTCTGACACACTGCAACTCCGATCATGGTAAAGAGCCACCGACGGAGGCTCTTTACCACATGATCAGCTGTGACCAATCACAGCTGATCACAGCGTGAACCAGGAAGTGCCATTAAACGGCTTTCCTGTGTTCGCTCTGACAGAGAGAGCCGATCGGCCGCTCTGCTGTCAGAGGGGGGGGGGTCTGGGCTGACCCCATCAGAGGTGCCCACAATGTTCCCACAACATTTGCCAATCACTGCCCATCAGTGCCCATAAAAGTGCCAATTAGTGCCCCATAAAAATGCCAATCAGTGCCCATCAGTAACGCCTGTCAGTGCCCTTCAATGATGCCCATCAGTAATGACATACAGTACCTCCTCATTAGTGATGCCTATCAGTGTCATCTATTAGTGCCCATCAGTGCCATCTATTATTGCCTATCATTTCTGCCTGTCAGTGCCAATCAGTGCCGCCTGTCAGTGCCCATTAGTGCTGCCTGTCAATGCCCATCAGTGCCGCCTATTAGTGCCCATCAGTGCCGCCTATCAGTGCCTGTAAGTGCCACCTATCAGTGCCCGTCAGTGCCTCCTATCAGTGCCAATCAGTGTTGCATATTAGTGTCGCCTATCGATGCCCATCAGTGCTGCATATCAGTGCAGCCTATCAATGCCCATCAATTCTACATATCAGTGCCAACTCATCAGTGCCCATCAGTGCCACCTTATCAGTGCCCGCTCATCAATGCCAATCAGTGCAGCCTCATCAGTGCCCGTTAGTGAAGGAGAAAACAACATTTTATAACAGAAAAAAAGAAACTTTTTTTCCCCCAAAATTTCCGTCTTTTTTAGTGTGTTTAGCAAAAAATAAAAACCCCAGTGGTGGTCAAATACCACCAAAAGAAAGCTCTATTTGTGGGAAGAAAATGATAAAAATGTAGTTTGAGTAAAGTGTTGCATGACCGCGCAATTGTCATTCAAAGTGTGACAGCGCTGAAAGCTGAAAATTGATCTGGGCGGGGGTGCTCAGTACTGAAGTGGTTAAACGTCTCCACAACTTTATCCCTGACCTGTCTGGTATGTTCTTTGACCTTCGGGTTGCTGTTTGTTCACTAAGGTTCTCTAACAAACCTCGGAGGGCTTTACAGAACAGCTGTATTTATACTGAGATTACATTACACACAGGTGGACTCTATTTACCAATTAGGTGACTTCTGAAGGCAATTGGTTCCCCTAGATTTCAGTTAGGGGTATCAGAGTAAGGGGGTTGAATACAAATACACGCCACACTTTTCAGATATTTATTTCTAAAATACATTTACGTTTTTGGTTGTAATATGACAAAATGTGGAAAATTTCAAAGGGGTATGAAGAATTTTTCAGGGCACTGTGTATCACAATACTGGGTCTTAGTTGTATATTTTCTCAAACTTGTGAAAAATGAAGCAAAGCACAAAATATCAACAAAACCTGCATTGAAAAGCTACATTGGATCTTGTATTAGGCAGCGATAAGTACCTTAGGTAAGGACAAAGACAATAAATGGGTCAGCATAAACATGCATCTTTATAAATAAAAGAAACAGAGCCTAGGAAGCCTTTGAGACCATGGTATGCTGTTCCACAAAGCCTACAATGTATTGGAAGAGATTAGCTTACAGTTGTAATTACTACAGGAACCTTTTATAAGTTGTTACAGCCACCAATCAGATTCAAACTTTAAAAAACAATTGTGGGAGCTATGAGTCGTGTGGTAAGACCAGGTAATCCAGGGACATTTCAGCACCTTCTTTACTTAACCCTCAATATACAGTATGTCTCCAAAAAATGAAAGCATCAGCCAGGGGAGGGCTGGGCCAGGGGGCAGGGTGGCAATTGCCCTCCAGGCCACCCTAACTTACATTCAAAATGACGGACGGCCACTGCCCGCTCCCTTTTTTTCTTGTGGAGGAAGGGAGCAGGGGCGCAGCCACCAACTAACTGCAGGCAAAAGGAGGGGGGGTGCCCAGGCCTGGCCCTACCATGGATCCCGCTGGGCTCATTGGGCTGCCTTGGGGGGGGCACCACCAGATTTCACAGAGTGGGGATCTCCCGCTTACAAAGTCCTACCTCCTGGACCAGCTTTTATAATAGACAGCACACTGGTGATGTCTATCATAGAAGCCGGTCCAGGAGGCGGGACTTCATATGACAGCGGCCGCGCCAGGTAAGCGGGAGATCCCTGCTCTGTGTAATCCGGCAGCTTTCCTCTCTGCATTGCAGGCTGCATTGGATGGGTACTGGTGAGGCTGCATTGATGGGCACTGATCAAGTTGTGTTGATGGGCAATGATCAAGTTGTGTTGATGGGCAATGATCAGGCTGCATTGATGGGCACTGATCAAGCGGCAATGATTGACACTGATCAGGCTGTGCTGATGGGCACTGGCAAGCCTGCATTGATGGGCACTGATCAGGTTGCATTTGATGGGCACTGGTGCGGAGGCATTGATGGGCACTGATCTGCATTGATGCATTATTTTTGTTAAAACTCCTTTGTTATTAACATTAAATTATGTTGCGACCTTGTATCATATTTGTCTTGCTTCATAACATCAATATTCGTTCTAAAACCAGGTGGACATGGATAGTGAGCTGATTCGGTGGTTCAATGGGCCACTTGACTGGACTTGCCCCCCAGGCCTAAGGCTGCCAGCCCTTCCCTGGCATCAGCGTTTCCTCCTAAAAACTCAGCACTGTCATATATTTAGTTCTCATGTGCAGACATCTGACATTCCATTAATTACATTTCAAGAAGCTGTGTTTGTGCATGGAAATTAATGAAAATGTGATAAACCAACTGCACAAATAGGGTATTGACACATTGTACCCGACCAACATCTTTTTTTGTCAAATATATAGGTAATTACAACAGGAATACTGAAACGGTTCCTGTGCCACCAGAAGCAGGTGAGCTCATTATATGAATACCAGCTCAAGCCCTCCCAAATCTGCACCAACTCCAACATGCACAGGGCCGGCTCTACCAATATGCGGAGTAGGCGGCCGCCTAGGGCGCACTGCCGCCTGGCCGCTGTTTTACTGTCACTGGCTGCTCTGCATTGATTCATGCCTTCAAAGAGGAGAGCCGCGGCTGGCAGCTGCCTCGATTATGTCATCAGTGCAGTCGAGAATTAGAGAGGAGCAGCCCCCCTGGAGGCCGCTCTGCCTCGATCGTATCAGTGAAGTGGAGAGCTGTGGCTGATGGGCACAGGTGAGGCTGTATTGATTGGTGCTGGTGAAGCTGTATTTGATGGGCACGTGAGGCTGTATTGATTGGCACTGGTGAGGCTGTATTTGATGGGCACAGGTGAGGCTGTATTGATTGGCACTGGTGCGGGTGTATTTGATGGGCACAGGTAAGGCTGTTTTGATTGGCACTGGTGAAGCTGTATTTGATGGGCACAAGTGAGGCTGTATTGATTGGCACTGGTGAAGCTGTATTTGATGGGCACAGGTGAGGCTGTATTGATTGGCGCTGGTGAGGGTGTATTTGATGAACACAGGTGAGGCTGTATTGATTGGCGCTGGTGAGGCTGTATTTGATGGGCACAGGTGAAGCTGTATTGATTGGCGCTGGTGAAGCTGTATTTGATGGGCACAGGTGAGGCTGTATTGATTGGCGCTGGTGAAGCTGTATTTGATGGGCACAGGTGAGGCTGTATTGATTGGCGCTGGTGAGGCTGCATTTGATTGGCACTGATCAGGCTGGGCAGGGCAAAGGGGGTGGAGTCAGGGGTGAAGCCAAGGGGGGGGCGGCAAAATAAGGTTTCGCCTAGGGTGTCAAAAATCCTTGCACCAGCCCTGAACATGCAAACATCATTACAAACAGAACCAAACTAGAACTTATGCAGAGGTGAGTGGTGAGTGCACAACAAGAGGGAACCCTTGTGGATTGGTCTTGTGCTGGCATCTGTGCAAAACACTGAATAAATTAAAAGAAAAAAAAGTCATCTAGAACACTAACAAGCCAAAACAGCAAGATAACATTTCAAAGTAAAAGCAAACATTTCCATTACACAACAGTGCTGTAAAAAAGATCTAGGGAGCTGATTGTATATCAATTCTATCTTTGACTCTGTCTGCGCAGGTAGAAAGTATGGCGTTCAGTAGGCTAAAAGTTGGGTATACACTATTCGTTTCTTTTCCGTCCAACCTTAGCTCCGGTCAGAGCCACTGTACTCACTATGCGAAGTAAGTACAGCGTTCTCCCCTGCTGAGCTATTGTGTTCTGATAGGGGGGAAGCCCGCCCCCGCCAGAACACTCTGATGAGAGTTCTCTGCTATTGGCTGAGAGCTGATCGGGAGTTGGCCAGCTGCTGTTTTCCAGCATGTTTGTCAGACAGAAGCCAGTCAGAGGGCCGGTTTCTGTTGGACAGAGTGATGTACACATGGGCCGAATGTTGGCCGTTTTTTTTTGAACCGGCAAATGTCTCTCGAAATTTAGCCCGTATGTACCTGGCTTAAAGTGGTTGTAAAGGTTCGCTTTTTATACTTACATCCATTGTGCAAGGGTTTTGCACAGAGAGGCCCCGATCCTCTTCTTCTGGGGTCCCTCAGAGGTGTTCCTGGCTCCTCCCTGCATCGGAAAAGTGCTCTCCTTTGGGGCACCCGTGCGGGCGCTCTCCCATGTCCTGCTGCTGTGTCCATTGACACAGACAGCAGCAGGACTTGGGCCCGCCCCCGGCTCCCACGTCATTGGATTTGATTGACAGCAGCAGGAGCCAATAGCTGCGCTGCTATCATTCTATCCAATCAGGACCCGGGACACTGGCTGGAGCGGGTGTGCTCGTCCCCGGTGCAGGAAAGATCGGGCTCAAGTAAGTATTAGGGGAGCTCTGTGGGGCTGGTGCATCACAGGAGGTTTTTCACCTTAATGCATTAAGGTGAAAAACCTTGAGACTTTACAACCCCTTTATGTGACATATAAATAGTGGTCCTCTTTTTGTGCAAAGGGTGTTATTTTCTAGAAAAGGAGTTCCATCTGGCACGGGACAGCCAGATTTAGAAACAAATTATTTGATGCTATGCAGATAGTAATCTCAGACATAAAAATATGACTAACAAGAGACCCAGCCCAACAGGAGATGAGGGCACAGGTCATATCAGTAGGAGTATTTTCAGAAGCATAACATTATACCTTAGGAGAGGACATTATATATAGTGTCTGGTAGGCTGTATCATATGTTTATTTGCTTGATCCTTTGGATCCTTTGGATTGGATTGGTGTGGTGAAGAAGTGAATTTGACTCCACTACATGGAATATGGCCAGATACATCATAGTATATTTCATGGACGTTTTGCATTTCTTGCTATTGTGGAATTTTAAAAATGAATATTGCTTGAATCTCTGTGAGCCACGGGATTGCATCCCCATCAATATAACTGAGCATCTTCAATGTGAAGGTATGTGGTGCAACTCCAGGTGGTGGTGGTTAGAGGCCATGTGGCATGCACAACCCACAACCCACTGCAAAAGCAGGGAAGAAGTGACCTCTGGAGTAGGTATCAATCCAGGAGGTGCTTGAGGAGGCTCACTGAGTCTGTCCCTTCAGGTAGTCCAATTGAAGGTTGCTGTGATGCATCCTTTTTATCAAATCATTCTGTTTTTTGCAAGATAGCTTGAAGTTAGTGTTGCATCTGTTGTGAAGTCCACTGCAGTGGTGGGAGTTGATCCTCTGTGTGGCTCAGGCAAACCTCTGACTTCACTACTCTGTCTCAGAGCCTGTGTAGATATAGGCAGACATCCACCCTGAAATCCTCTATTTTAGAGATTAAGGTTGTTTTGAAAATAGAAATTGCCTTAAAGTATAACTAGAGGCAAAACTTTTTTTTTTTTAGTTTTGGATAGAGTGGAAAGGGATTACCAAGCTTGTCAATTTTTATTGCGGTTTGTCCGTTCCCCCTCTCTATTTGTCCTGTTTACCTGTAATGAATCTGCTGTGGCCATTGGAAGGCCTATGCGTTTGCGCCGGAATTGGCGCCAAAACGGCCATTTAAGCAGACACCACTAGGCAGCAAGTGCTGTCCATTCTACACCATTTTTGCACCTGTGACCCCAGTGTTTATTCTTGAGAGACTTCCTGTTGCTGTGATCCTGTGAACTCTGTTTGCTTTCAGCCTGCCCTGACCCCAGCCTGTCTACGACTATTCTTCTGCCTGATCCCTTGTACCTCTGCTGCCTGCACGCTGCCGACCCTGTTTGTACCCGACTATCTGACTGCCTGATCCTTCTGTACCGCACCGCCAGTTAGTTACTGTCCCGGCCTGCACCACTACTCTTCTGCCTGCACGAGTTCCAGTGGACTCTCATTTACCATCAGTGACCAAGTCCAGCCCTCGTGCCCCCCTGTGCTCCAGAGCTCCCTGTTTACACTATCAGGGGTTCTCGAACCAGGGCCGTAAGAGAGGTTACCCCCGCATAAGTCAGACTCGACCACCAGGTGACATTACCATTATCATTGAAAGTGAAAGTAAAAGAAAACCCAAAATTTTGGGTTGTCCCCAGAAAGGTAATAGATGGAAAATCTTCCTATGGGTCCCCAAGAAATTCCTTTAATTTGCAGAGATTTCCTCTCACTTCCTGTTTGTCTATGGGACAGGAAGTGAAGGGAATTCTCCGCAATGGGACACAGATGGTGAAAAAAAAAATCTGACAGGGGTTATAACCGCCTCTTGCTCTATCCGAAATGAAAAAAAAAGTTTTGCCCATAGTTCTACTTTAAGTACTCACATAGGCAGTACCAGGTGTGCCCACATAGGCAGTACCAGGTGTGGCCAAGAGCTTATCCGGTCTTGTTGATGATATTTTTCAAGCTTAACCACCATTTCTAGAGACAGTTTGGTGAGAGAAATCTTGGGTATCACTGATAACATGGGATCACAGGAGAAAAGGACAGGATGTGCTGAAGATGTGCATAGCTCCCAACTGTCCCTGATTTCGAGGGACTATCCCTGATTCGGAATAAAGTCCCTCTGTCCCTTCTTCCCTTCTGTCCCTTCTTCCACCTCATTCGTCTTTCAAAAAGTGTTTCCCATTGCTAAACCTTTCATCCAATGTCTAAATTGCTGCATTTGTAAAGGAATAGTAGTGGTAAAAAAAAAAAAAAATAAAAAAATAAAAAATTGTGGGATTAACTAATCTTTTTTTTTTACAAGTCTCCTCTTTAAGGGGACATGGTGTGTCCTCCTCTAATTATTTTACCGGCATCCTAGAGGGGCACTCCCTCCTCCTGTCTCCAGGCACTTCTCGGCGGCAGCAGCGGACTTCTGGCTCTGTCACCCTGACCATACAGTAGCACACTATGTGGAGGTCTTTTATTCCTCTGTGAGGTTGGGATGCTTGGAAATACGAGTGGCAGCGTTTGATTAGCGATTTGGTACCCAAATCCGTTGGACGGCATTGGTGGAGTTACCAGCTATATACTGCTACATGCTAGCCCATGCTCCACCCAAACGTTCTCACCTGACAGGCAGAAGTCTGCCTGTCAGTTTAACACACAATCCTGTGTAGGTCTGTACGACATACGGACCTGGCGGCAAAAGGGTTAAGGTGGTCTCTCGTTGGTATTTATAATGAGAAGAAAAAAGGTTTTGGGACTTTAAATGAGGTATAGAACATGTAGAGTCAAAGGCCTCCATCCCTGATATGCACAAAAAAAGAAAAAAGGGGGTTGGGACTTTATGAAGCATGCAGCAGGAAAGCTAATAAGCACTGTGTATCTGTAAAAGTATTTTATTGTTTCATATACCAATACAGATAGGGTCAAAACACAATGCAAGTAAGCAGTGTAAATGGATACTGATGAGTTAATATATATACACATATTAAAATGTCATTGTGGTTTGTAGTATTAACTTGTAACATACCAAATTCATAAATCATTTTCAGTGTATAAAACAAAACATGATTGATATAAACACAAAATACTCAAACATGATTGTAAAGATAAGTTGGTAAAATTCTATATTTTAAACATATGACTGTAGCATCTGAGAGCTTGACGCGTTTCGTGGATTGTTTTCACTCATCAGGAGAAGATGCGAAAGAGGTGTCTAAAAATATATGTAAATCAGCAATAAGTTTGACTGAAAAAAGAAAAAGGGGGAGGGGGATAAAGGAAAAAACATCCACCCATACTTACAAATTAGCTATGAATATGGCGTGTAGTGGTGAGCACTGAAGGTTGTCTGGGGACATCTTCTATCCCGGGAGCTGGGGTGGTATAAACCAAGACACAACAAGAGATCATTAGAGGATGAATGTACCTGGGAATGTAATCCCCATTTGGTAAACGGTGGTGATACATTGTTTATCAACAAAGGCATGTGGGAACAAGTATAGAATTGTGTGTGTAAGTATACATAATAAAGTTGTATTTGATTACTAATATAGATTTAGCACAGTGCTTGTCCTGAAAAGTGATAAAGGATAAAATCATGTGATGCTGGTAAGCCTGTGCCTAAGTAAAGAGCAGGGGAGAGAAGATATAACAAGGTGATAAAGCATAGCCCAACATGGGGGGACTGGTATGAGTGTATATAGAAAAGACGTAACACCAAGGTAAAGTGTATCAAGAGAAAAGAAAAGGAAAGGTTACCACAGATATTACCTTATGTAACAATGTCAATGACATAGTGCAGATCGTGTACAGCAGTGGTTCTCAACTCCTGTCCTCGGGACCCACTAACAGGCCAGGTTTGCAGGATAACTGAAATGCATCACAGGTGATATCATTTACTGCTCAGTGATTGCAGTATTCTATTCTGCCTCTCCCCAAGGTAATACTTAAAATCTGGCCTGTTGGTGGGTCCCGAGGACCGGAGTTGAGAACCACTGGTGTACAGTATCCAAAGAAAACACAAGCCAGAGAACCCGTTCCAATCGAGCAGAGTATATATACTACGTTGTGATCACGGTTGACCACTAAAGTCACGTAGGCGAATGATTGGAGGGAAGGTGCCATCACCTGAGCGGAATAACCGCTCAGCAATTGGCGCCAAAAGGTACTCCCTCTTGTGAGACCCCAATGTCAACACACTGAGCGCCAGGGCATCAACAAGCCAATGTCATACTTCCGGCGCTGGGGGCGTGGCGTTGATGCGCAGCAGGATGTCTGCCTACACCTCCAGGCTGCCAGAAGGCTGAGAGGGAAAGGGAGGACCCATGGTGCGCATCGCAGCCCCTGGGACTTGGGAAACCACAGTGAACCATACAGCTCATCTGATCCACACACCAAGTGACACTATACCTAAGATGTAGAAGATGTATATAGACATGTGTAATAATGTATAAGATCATAAATTGGTACTGAAAAGGACCTATCCTATATCATATCCCACTTAATTTCAAGGCGAAAAGGAAAGGAAAATTCTGACACAGATATTTGTAACAGGGTTTGCTGTCCATAAATGCATGCTTCCATCCCCATCTTTGTATTGAGTAGAAAATAGGTTTTGGGACTTTGCCTGCGTGACGGTGTTCAACCATGATCACAGTGTAGTATATATATTCCCCTCAGTTGGAATGGGTTCTCTGTTCGGCTTGTGTTTTCTGGGGATACTATGCACGATCTCCACTTTGTCATTGACATTGTTACATAAGGTAATATCTGTGGTAACCTTTCCTTCTCTATTCCCTTGATACACTTTACCTTGGTGTTCAGTCTTTTCTATATATACTCACACCTGCTCCCCCCCCCCATGTTGGGGTATACTTTATCACCTTGTTATATCTTCTCTACCCTGCTTTTTACTTAGGCACAAGCTTACCACCATTGCATTATATTTTTCCTTTATCACTCTTCAGGACAAGCACTGGGCTAACTCTATATTAGTAATCAAATACAACTTTATTATTTATAGTTACACACAATTCAATACTTATTCCCAGATGCCTTTGTTGATGAACAATGCATCACCAAATGGAGATTACATTCCCAGGTACATTCATTCTCTCGTGATCTCTTGTGCCATGGTTTATGCCACCCCAGCTCCCGGGATAGAAGATGTCCTCAGTCCACCTTCAGTGCTCACCACTACACGCCATATTCATAGCCAATTTGTAAGTATGGGTGGATGTTTTTTTTTCTTTATCCCCCCTCCCCCTTTTTCTTTTTTCAGTCAGACTTATTGCTCATTTACATATATTTTTAGACACCTCTTTTGCATCTGCTCCTGATGAGTGGAAGCAATCCACAAAGCGCATCAAGCTCTCAGATGCTATGTTTACTATGCTATGTTTACAATAATACTTTTACAGATACACAGTGCTTATTTGCTTTCATGCTGCGTGCTTCATTTAAAGTTCCAACCCCCTTTTTTTCGGTATTTAGTGCCCGAGCGCCTACATCGAATGTACTCAGATTCCTCTGCCCTTTGTTTTTGAGGTTGTGGGCAGGTGGGCTCAATGTTCCACATGTGGGGGTCATGTACTAAGGTTCTGCACTTCTGCAACACCTACACAGGTTGAACAGGATGGACTGTTGTCTTTATTTGTGGCGGCCAAAATTGCTATCGCCACTGCCTGCAAGAAACCTGTGGTTGAGTTGGCGGTAATGAAGCATAAACTGGATGGATTATGACTAATGAAAAGTTGGTTAGCACACTTTGTGACACTGCTGTTCAGTTTTTAAAGGGTCTGGAACCCTTGGATTCAATATCTTCAAACTCCTGTATAGAAAGTATTCTGGTGGGTGTCGGAGCTGCGGACGGAGTCGAGAGCTCGATTTGTTCCTTTTGCTTTCCTCTGTTTTTTTCTTTTTCTCTTTATTTTCTTCTTTTACTTTTCTTTCCTTTTCATCTTTCCCCTCCTCTTTTCAGCTCTACCTGCTCTTGCCATCTATTCCTTGAGGATGGTTGGACTTGGGGAGCCTCCTCTCCCTGTTTCTCCTTTTAAGCAAAGTGCTTTTTAATTAATGTATGGTTAGAGGACCATGTTCTGTGTTTGTTGGCATTGGCTATTCTCTCCCTGTCCCTAATGGCTTGGCCAGAGAAGTAGGGTTTCCCTTTAAAGGATGTTAGTTTCTCCCCCCACTGGATAGCCTAGATTTTCATTTGCAATTTGGGTTCTCCCCCCCCACCCCTTTTTTTTAAGTTTGTAATGGTAATGTGAATCCCTGCTGGTGATCTTGACTGTCAGTATGTATTTCTACGGGCTACATTTGTTGTCATTTCCAAGTTAATGCTGTATGCTGTATGCCGCCTGCGTCACAGTTTTGCAATTTGATCACTCTGATGATTCAAGCAAGGCCTTATTTTTGTATGTTTTCGATCTACCTCTTTACTTTGTAATATATCTGTGATATCAAGCTATGTTAGGAGGGTGGTTGATAGCAACCTAAAAGGATTTGTTATACATTAAAAACTTTTATTCACATCTGAAAGAACAATGAGATAATAAAATACCCAAAATTTTAGTAAACTCTCCTGACATGAGATTTAGAGCTGAACCATGTACGGTATGGGTTTACCTCTGCATTAAAAAAAACTGCACAAAGAAACAAGAACATTGTAGAAATAGTGGAAGAACACATGAACTAACATGAACAAATCCTACCATGCTGAATACTTACTGTTTTGCCTGTACCTCTGTGACGCTGATTTCAGCTGCTTCTTCTGAGAAATATTTTAGCTTCCAGTTACCCTCCCTTGTGTAATGTGGGCAGGTCATAGTACAACATTCTATATGCCTTAGTTTTACAGCTACATGAACTTTGCTTCATTTCTTTTGCTTCTTCTTTGTGACACCAGGGTATAAAATAGGGAGAACATACTGTAGTTCACTGGGAAAGAAAAGCACAGGCAAGTCCTACTCTCTTGCAGTTAATTTATATATCTAGTATTATCAAGAGTTATTTATGTGCTAATTGCTTTATCAAAATAAAACATTAAACTTATTTGGCTTCAAATGCATTCCGTACTCTCTACTGATTGTCAATAATACTGCAATATAGACCTCAACAACAACTCTTGGCTTGTAGCTTTCCCCCACCCTTTTGGAACACACCTGGAACCTTTAAGAAAAAAAACTCTCTTATTTGCCCTCGCAATAGAACTAATAGCTATTGCCCTGTGAACGGCTCCAGCAGTGAAGGCTCTTGAGGTGGGAGGCAGTGGCGTCTCTACGGTTGGTGTCACCTGGTGTCATAAAACATGGTGTCACCCCCCCCCCCGGCACTAAACGGGCTAGTGCATCGGTGCGGCTCTCTCCCCTTAACCTGCCACAATGGATGAAGCTGGGATGGGATTGGGGGGATGGATGGAACTGGGATGGGATTGCGGGGGGGGGGGTTGATGGGGCTGGGATGGAATCGGAGGAATGGATGGAGCCGGGGTGGGATTAGGGGATGGATGGAGCTGGGATAGGATCAGGGGGAATAGATAGAGCTGGGATGGGATGGGGGGATGGATGGAGCTGGGATGGGATCAGGGATGGATGGAGCTGGGATAGGATCGGGGGGAATGGATGGAGCTGGGATGGGATCAGAGGAATGGATGGAGCTGGGATGGGATTGGGGGATGGATGAAGCTGGGATAGGATCGAGTGGGAATGGATGGAGCAGGGATGGGGGATGCATGGAGCTGGGATGGGATCGGAGGAATGGATGGAGCTGGTATGGAATCGGGGGATGGATGGAGCTGGGATGGGATCGGGGGAATGGATGGAGTTGGGATAGTATTGGGGGGAATGGATGGAGCTGGGATGGGGGATGAATGGAGCTGGGATAGGATCGGGCGGGGGAATGAATAGAGCTGGGATGGGATGGGGGTATGGATGGAGCTGGGATGGGATGGATGGAGCAGGGATGGGATGGGATAGTGGATGGAGCTGGGATGGGACCGGGGGTTGAATGGAGCCAGGATGGGATTGGGGGATGGATGGAGCAGGGATTGGATCGGGGTTATGGATGGAGCGGGATGGGATCTGGGGGTGGATGGAGCCAGGATGGGATCTTTGATTTGGGGGGGTTAGAGGATATGTGCTAGGGGATGCTTTGGGAGGAGAGAGAAATTGTGCTGGGGGGAGGGGGTCAAACTTCAAATCTGCCCTCTCCTACTACTTCCTTCTAGTAAAAGTCCTCTATAACCCCAAACAAAGCTCCCCCCTAGCACCCATCCTCTAACACCCCCCCCTCAGTCCTGGCAGCAAGACTCCTGTTACATACGCCAGGGCAGGTGCTGTAGATTGGATATCGTCCTTCCTCCTCCTCCTCGGCTCTTCTTCCTCCCGGCCTGTGTACATGTTATAGATCAGGAGCAAGTGGCAGTGAATGCAGCCGGTGTGGACAGAAATATGATTCCAGCTGCAGCGTGTGGGACGTCAGGCACCCAGACTGTCTCTGCCTCACTCACTTCCTCCTCTCCCACTCTCCCCGCACATTGCAAGGAGCAGAGGGGATCACAGAAGGGAAGGAGGGAGCCGCATTGCCCCTCTGAATGCACTGCGGTGCAGGTGCCAATATGACCCTGGTGTCACCCTCTGGCAGGTGTCACCCGGGTGTGGGCCGTACTCCCGTTGCAACGACAGTGGTGGGAGGTATTCGTGAGTGCATTGCTCTTTATGCAGATGATCTTCTGCTCTTTTTACAGGACCCTGGGTCGTCTCTGGCTGTGGTTTTCAAAATTTTAAATACTTTTGAGTGTTTTTCGGGTCTAAAGGTAAATTGGGAGAAATCCAATGTGATGCCCATCGATACTGGAACTCAGGCCCGGGCTACCCAATTAGTTCCTATACTTTGTGTAACTGAATTCAAATATCTTGGCATTCATATATCTCCCAGAGTAAGTGATTATATGACACTTAATTTACTCCCTCTACTCACTAAGGTCAAGACACAGTTGGATGCCTGGAGACATCTGCTCCTCTCCTTGATAGGTAGGGAGAACCTTCTGAAGATGAAAGTTTTACCCTTTTTTAATATTTTTTGCGTAATTCCCCGATTTGGGCCCCATGTTCGTACTTTAAGCGTTTAAATGGCCTATTTAGCTCCTCTTTATGGTCTTTAATCTATCCCAGAATTGGACTTCGTACTTTACAAGAACCTCTAGGAAAGGGAGGTCTGGCATTACCAGATCTCCTTAAATATTTCCTAGCGGGCCAGATGGTTGTTGCTAGGCGCTGGCTGTTACGAGATTATGTGGATGCAGCAACGGTGCTGGAGGCCATCCTCATGGGATCTTATGAGTCTTTACTTTGCACCCCAATGCACCAGAGTAATTACCGGATACTCCTTTATGGCTTAACCCTAGATCACCCCATGTTGATGCTATCCTAGATCCAATTTTGGTGGCCTGTGTAGGCATTAAACAACTGTGGAATATAGTGGGGGAGATTACTTACGTTTGACCAATTAAAAGCTAAACATAAACTCCCGAACTGGTACATTTTTCGCCATCTGCAGCTGCGGCATGCATTCTTGGCACAATTCAATCCTGATGCTTTGAAGGCTAAGTCCTCTCCTTTGGAGCAGTTATTGTGCGATGAATCCATACAGAAGACTATCAGAAGTCTATAAAGAATTGTTTGTCGAAGGGCCAAAAGCTCTAGCTAAGTGTAGAGACAGATGGGCATCATTAATGCCTGATTTTCAGGGGGATGATATCTGGAATCACCCGTTCAGGACTCTGGTGTTGGCTCGTGACCATTATAATCAATTAAAATGGCTCCATAGGGCTTATTATACCCCAGCAAGACTAGCCAGCATCTATGGCATGGGCGAGGCAGAATGCTGGCACTGCACCACCTACCCTGCCGATTTTTACCACATATTCTGGCACTGCTGGCCCTTATGGGAGTTCTGGACCGGGGGTTACTAAGACTCTTCAAGACCTGCTTTTCATTCCCATCCTTCTGACAATCCCGGTTAGTTTACTGGGTTTATTGGAGGAGGTGGCACCACATAGGGCTCAAAAGACCCTTATATTGCTTTCCCTCTTCTATATGAGGAAAGTCATATTGTTGTGCTGGAAGAAGTAGGAGGCCCCTTCCCTTTCTTACTGGAAGGGTATAATCAACAAAGTATTACCATTATATAAAGCTACGTATTTGAGTAGGGGTTGCCCCCAAAAGTTTGAAAAGGTGCTGGCTCTCAGCTACTGATACATTTAATTGACATGTTTTGTATAGTATTTTTACAGCATTACATTTTAATATCCTATGTAGACTGAATCCATTAGCTTTAACCAAAGGATAGTCATTCTGTTTGATTGTCTACCAATATTGGGATGTTACGCTACCAGGGCTATATGGCTAAGGAAGGAACAGGGGAGGGTCAGCTAACCTGGCAGGGTGGTACTGTGGATGGCTAATGAAATGTATAAACATGCCACATCCTATTGGAACAATGCAATCAAACTAGAGTAAAGGAATGGACTTTGAGGGCATGTGGTAGGATTAAAAAATATATATTTTGTTACAAAAAAGGCACAATGGACCTACATACAACACACAACATAGATTGTGAAAGATAAAAAACACAAATAATAAGATAATAAATATATATAGATAAAATTGTGACATATACCAGAGCAGTGTCCCGTGAGGACCTGAAGTCCTAAGGCCTCATGCACACAGGACTTTTTTGACTGTTTTTCAGCAACTGTTTTCAGCTGCAGAAGTTTTTTTCTATAGTCAATAAAGTTCCATCATGTTATCCTATGTGTTCATGCACACATAGGCTGTTATCAACTGTTTTTAGCAGTGACGTTTTTGAGCTGTAAAAAAAATCCCAGGAGCTGAGGGTTTTTTTGGACTGTTTTCAGCTGTAAAAACGTTCAAACACTTATTAACCACTTCAATACTATGCACTTATAACACGTTCCTACCAGACCAATTTTCAGCTTTCAGTGCTGTTGTGCTTTGAATGACAATTGCGCGGTCGTGCAACACTGTACCCAAACATATTTTTTATCATTTTGTTCCCACAAATCAAGCTTTCTTTTGGTGGTATTTGATCACCCCTGCGGTTTTTATTTTTTGCGCTACAAATAAAAAAAGACCGAAAATTTTGAAAAAAAAAAAGAGTTCTCTGTTTCTGTCACAAAACTTTGTAAATAAGTACATTTTCTCCATCACTGATGGGCACTGATGTGGCAGTACTGATTGGCACTGATGAGGCGGCACTGATGAGGTGGCACTGATGATGAGGCACTTATATGCAGTAATGATGAGCACTGTTAGGCAGCACTGATAAGCAGCACTGATGGACACTGATAGGTGGCACTGATATGCAGCACTGACTGGCACTGATATGCAGCACTGACGGACACTGATAAGCGGCACTGACGGGCACTCATAGACGGCAATGATTGGCACTCATAGGCGGCACTGGGCACTGATAGGTGGCACTGATGGGTACTGATAGGTGGGCACTGGTAGGTGGCACTGGTGGGCACTCATGTGTGGCACTGATCTGCACTGATAGGGGCACTGGTACGCACTAATAGGTGCACTGGTGGGCAGATGCACTGATAGGGGCCCATTCCCTTGTGGTCTAGGGTGGCATCTGAAGGTGGCACTGAGTGCCATCCATATTGGGCACTGTGCCCCTTACCTGGTGGTCTAGGGTGGTCTCCCTGGTGGTCCAGATTGGCTCCCTGGTGGTCCCTGGTCGGCTCCCTGGTGGTCCTGGGTGGGCACATTTCTGGTGGTCTCTGGGCAGGCTCCCTGGTGGTCTAGTGTGGCGATTCTAGGGGGGCTGTGCTGATAAATCATCAGCACAAACCCCCTGTCAGGAGAGCAGCCGATAGGCTCTCCTCTACTCAGGTCTGCAGACCCGAGCACAGGAAAAGCCGATAAACGGCTTTCCTGTGTTACACTGTAACCAGCCGTAATTGGTCACGGCTGATCACATGGTAAAGTGCTTCAGATAGAAGCGCTTTACCGAGATCGGTAATGCGTGGGTCAGACTGACCCAACACACCACCGATCGCCGCGATGCGTGCCTCCCCAGGTGCGAGCCGGCATGTTATCCTGAGGACGTCATATGACGCCCAGTCAGGATAACTCAACCACTTCCCGGCCGTCATTCTGCATACGGCGGTCCGGAAGTGGTTAAACAAAACTGCAGCGCAAAGTCCAATGTAGTCAAAGATAAAAATGCATCCAGACCGATGGTCACTTCTATCACAGCAGTCGCGCAAACCGTCACCAGTGCCACCGCCACACACAGCTCCTTACCGGATCCCACCGACCCCCTGTTATGGAGGGTCAGTGCACGCCTCTATACAAAACAATCCGACCAGGGAGAGCAGCGGGAGATGATCATATCAAAGCCAGGAGAGCATCACAGGCTTGCAAATGGATCCCGTATAGTGATGTGGCCATTCATGTAATAGATATAAAAACACTGATAGTGCAGATGGTATAGAAAGGTTTTATTAATAAGTAGAATGACTACTCACATGGTAGAAGATTAAAGACAGCGTCCAAACACAGATAAGTTCCGGTGTCCAGTACAAAAGATGGCGTCCGCTCCTCGACTTTCCGGTCACGTGTGGTGAGCGTCCCTTGGGCTCCACCCAACGTGTTTCATCATCAATGATGTCATCAGGGGTGTGGTTACCAAGTAGACGCCATTCCTATATGACCGGGAAAAGCGGAAATAAGGTGCGCTCCAACACGACCAGCCGCACCAGATATTGCACAACACGAACGGACCAAAGGGCTAAAATAAATAAATGAATGCCAGTATCAACCAGATACCAAGACCTTAAAATTATGGCTACCGTAGCCAATAAAATAACAGGAGAGCTCTTATTTATTAAAAGCTACATCAATAGTGTAGAGGTATATTGCTTGCATAAATACCCGGACCAGGAAGCGAGGGACAGCACCATCTAGCCACCGGAGACCAAAACCATAAAAGACTTATACACACACAATACATTTTTTATACACTCGGATTCCATAAAAATATACACATTATGAATAAAATATGAATGTAAATAAAAAAAAAGTCCAAAAATGCCCAAAAACGCTCAAAACTTTTAAAAACGTCAATCCCCAACGTTTTTGGGCGTTTTAGACCAATTGGGAAAAAAAACAAAAATGCTGGCGGTAACATGGCGGTAATATAACGCTGGTAAAAGCTGAAAACATCCCTGATAAGATATTGACTTTTTTTGGCTGTTTTTTTAAAGTTCTGTGTGCATGAAGCCTAAGGCTCAGGCCCTAATGGGGGTGATGTGCAAAATGCAACCAGCAGATATGGTATCCCTATAAGTATGTACGATGTGGTGATAATATATCATAAACCCTTATAGATACTGTACAGGGAGAAGGGGTGATAACCAATCACGCTGGAAGCCTTGGTAAAATGAAATAATCTGTGCAAAAGCTCGACTAGTTCCGCGCTATAATATAGCTCTTCTTCTGGAGCACACAAAGTAATTCTAGCTAAAAGACACGTTTATGTCAGTATATCTGGAGACAAACAATATACATTTAGGTACAGTGTTATTATATGCATAACAATAGCGTGTGGATGACGCTTACAAATTATGATAAAGTACGATGGCTAAGTGTGCTTTCACATGGCCGGAGCAAAGAGGGGGCTCATCCACCCGAATCCCATCCACAAAAGGACCCGATGGACTGCCAAGTCCAATAGCAAGACAGATTTGGGGGCCTACATAAGGTGTATTAAAGGGGTATTTTGTAACTTAGGGATTGACATAGTAAAAAGGATGTGCCACAAATGTGGTCAAAAACTATATATGTTATTTAATAGCCCAGGCAAAGGTTGTATGACATTAATGTCCATATATAAAAAACGAAATGAGTGTATTAGGGGCTAAGTTATGAGCACTCACCAGGGTGTGTACCGTGTTCTTGAGATCAAGCCCGCAATTGTCTCAATGCCTCCTGGTTGACTCAGCCATCTGCGTGAGTGCAGACTGCCTATTTATATAGGTCTTGATCGGTGCCGTCTGAATGAGAACACGTCCCCTCCAAGGGTCGGCGTGTGACGTCACCGACCCGGCTGAAGCTTCCCACGCATGCGCCCAACCATCACCGTGCACGCGCGACCTCAAGGGCCCGGAAAGGAACTCTGAGAGGCCGGAAGTGACACAGAGGGATTGGTGCCAATGGGGAAAGGAAAGGGAGAGCCGCCAGGGAGCTCCCCCAAGCGTGCAGACCCTGCACCGCAGCAATCTCCTCCAAGGAAAACAGGGGAGGTACGTTGACGGCGCCTTCAGCCGCATACCTGCCCTAAAGCTGAGGACAACACCAGAGCACTGGGCAGGGGACCAGGATTAAAATGGAGAGCATGGATGCCCCAGCCATGGACGCATCGGGAAGCTACAATTATCAGTATATATTTATATATATATACACACAATGCATTGGAGTCAGGTCCCGAGGGGTCAGACTAAAATGCATGCATCATGACAAAAACAATGATATATAAAGTACAAAAAAGTAAAAACATTTTTTTACATGTTGTAGAATCAAAAATCAGCAATCAATAAGAGTCTATAAACAAATGGAAAAAGAAGCAGAGGAGAGAGTAAGGCGGAAAGAGTATTTGTTACAGCACACCCTAGCAGATGGTGTGGATCATATGAAAAGGGGCATATAGCACCATTAAATATTCTATAATAAGGGGAAAAGGGGAACAAGATTTGTCCGCACCACAAGGAGAATGACTATAGAAAAGATTTGTATGAGAGAATCTCATTGAGCCCTCTTATTGAGAAAATGAAAAACTTCTCGATGGCGGAGTTTAGGGCCCTGCGTGATCTGGTTCTCCGCCTTGAAGAGAACTCCACGCAGACCCATGACACCGCATCGGATAATGTTGATGAGTTTCCCCCCAAGGCCCAAAGGTCTCATACAAACCTTCTCTATATAACCCCTTCACCTTCAAAAACAGATCCCATAGATTTCCAGATCTCTCTACTTACTCTACTTTATATATCATTGTTTTTGTCATGATGCATGCATTTCCTGACACCAATGCATTGTGTGTATATATATATATATATATATATATATATATATATATATATATATATACATATATACACACAGATACTTGTAGCTTTCCGATGCGTCCATGGCTGGGGCATCCACGCTCTCCATTTTAATCCTGGCCCCCTACCCGGTGCTTTGGTGTGGTCCTCAGCCTTGGGGCAGATATGCGGCTGAAGGCGTGGTCAACGTACCTCCCCTGTTTTCCTTGGAGGAGATCACTGCGGCGTAGGGTCTGCACGCCAAAGGGAGCTCCCTGGTGGCTCTCCCTTTCCTTCCCCCGTTGGCACAAAGCCCTCCGTGTCATTTCTGGTCTTTGGTGATGGTTGGGTGCATGCGCGGGAAGCTTCAGCCAGGTCGGTGACGTCACGCACCGACCCTTGGAGGCAATGTGTTCTCATTCAGATGGCACCAATCGGGACCTATATAAATAGGCAGTCTGCTCTCACGCAGATAGCCGAGACAACCAGGAGGCATTATTATTGTTATTATTATACAGGATTTATATAGCGCCAACAGTATGCGCTGCACTTTACAATATTAGGGCAGACAGTACAATTACAATACAATTCAATACAGGAGGAATGAGAGGGCCTTGCTCATTAGAGCTTACAATCTAGGAGGGAGGGTTAAATGATATGAAAGGGCAATAACTGTGGGGGGTGAGCTGATTGAGAAAATAAGAAGTGTAGTTGTTAGGTGGTGGCAGGATAGGCTTCCCTGAAGAGAAAAGTTTTTAGAGATCGCCTGAAGGTGGATACATTTGGGGACAGTCTGACAGATTGGCGTAGGGAGTTCCAGAGGATGGAAGAGGTTCGGGAGAAGTCTTGGAGGAGAATATGACAGGAGGTGATGAGGGAGCTGGAGAGCAGGAGGTCTTGGGAAAAACGAAAAGGACGTTTAGGTTGGTATTTTGAGACTAGGCTGGTGATGAAGCTGGGAGCAGAGTTGTGGATGGCTTTGTAGCTCATTATTAGTATTTTGAATTTAATTTGTTGGGCGAGTGGCAGCCAATGGAGGGATTGGCAGAGAGGGGTGGCAGATGCTGAACGGTTTGTAAGGCTGATGAGTCTGGCAGCGGCATTCATGATGGACTGGAGGGGGGATAGTCTATTTAAAGGTAGGTAAGTGAGGAGTGAGTTGCAATAGTCGAGGCGAGAGATGACCAGGGAGTGAATCAGGAGCTTTGTGGTTTCATTGGTTAGGAAGGGACGTATTTTAGAGATGTTGCGGAGGTTGAGGTGGGAAGCCTTAGAAAGTGATTGGATGTGGGGCCAAAAGGAGAGTTCAGAATCCAGGATAACACAAAGTACCCTAACATGTAGGGATGGGTGGATGGTTGTGCCATTGCTCTTGACAGAGAAGTCATGGGAAACTACACGTGGGGGAGGAAATATTATGAGTTAGGTTTTGGACAAGTTCAGTTTGAGGAAGTGGTGTGACATCCAGGCAGATATGTCTGTTAGTAAGTTAGTGATGCGTGGGGAGACTGATGGAGTGAGTTGGGGGGGTGGAGAGGTAGATTTGGGTATCGTCAGCATAGAAATGATATTGAAAGCCGTGGGAGGCTATCAGCCGGCCCGGGGAAGAGGTGTATATTGAAAATAAGAGAGGTCCAAGAACAGAACCTTGGGGGACCCTGACAGAGAAAGGAAGAGGAGAGGAGGAGGTAGAATTGTACATGACATGAAGGTGCGTTAGGATAAGTAGGACTCGAGCCACCAAAGAGCACAGTCATGGAGACCGAGGGAGTAACATTTTTTGAGGAGGAGGGGGTGGTCAACAGTAACAAAGGCAGCCAAAAGGTCCAGGAGTAGGAGTACAGAGTAGTGTCCATTGGTTTTAACGGTTAGTAGGTCATTTGTGGGTTTAAGAAGGGCAATTTCTGTGGAGTATTGAGGGTGAAATACAGATTGAAGGGGGTCAAGAAGGTTATTCTTAACAAGGTGGTCACTCAGTTGGTTGTAGACTAGGCGTTTGAGGAGTTTGGAGGAAAATGGGAGCAAGGAGATAGGACGTAGATTGTTAAGATCGGTAGGGTCCAGGGATGGCTTTTTGAGTATGGGGGTGACCAATGCATGTTTTAGAGCATTGGGGAAGATGCCAGAAGAGAGGGAGAGATTGAAGATGTGAGTTAGAGAGTGCATGATAGAGTCAGAGGGTGAACATAGTATTTGAGAGGGAATAAGGTCCAGCGGACAGGTGGTTAGGTGGGTGTTAGAAAGGAGTTTAGCAACCTCGTTTATAGTAGCAGGTTTTAATAAGGATAGTGTTGATTGTGCTTGTTGACATGAGGTGTTAACTGGGGAAGATGCCTGTAGAGTGGAGATTTCATCACAAATTGTGTCAATCTTGCTTTTGAAGTGATTAGCAATCTCCTGGGCAGTGAGTGTGTTAGTGGGCGGAAGTGGTATAGGACAAAGTAGGGAGTTGAAGGTAAAGAAGTGTTGACGAGGACTGGATGAGAAGGTGTTAAGAGTGGTAAAATATGTCTGCTTGGCAGTGTGGAGGCGAGAACTGTATTTATGGCGGCATTGAGACAATTGCGGGCTTAATCTCACAGAACACAGTATACACCCTGGTGAGTGCTCATAACTTAGCCCCTAATACACTCTTTTCATTTTTTATATATGGACATTCAAGTCATACAATCTTTGTCTGGGCTATTAAATAACATTTTGTACATTCTATGTGATTTTTACAGAGCGTTTGTGTGGGAATTTTTCTACCTGGAACCCTGTTCAGGGAGGTGGTTTAGGCACAAGATATTTCTGCCTGACATACAGTCAGGTCCATAAATATCGGGACATCGAACAATTCTAAGCTTTTTGGCTCTATACACCACCACAATGGATTTGAAATGAAACAAACAAAATGTGCTTTAACTGCAGACTTTCAGCTTTAATTTGAGGGTATTTACATCCAAATCAGGTGAACGGTGTAGGAATTAGAACAGTTTGTATATGTGCCTACCACTTTTTAAGGGACAAAAAGTAATGGTACAATTGGCTGCTCAGCTGTTCCATGGCCAGGTGTGTGTTAGTCCCTCATAATCTATTTACAAAGAGCAGATAAAAGGTCCAGAGTTAATTTCAAGTGTGCCATTTGCATTTGGAATCTGCTGCTGTCAACTCTCAATATGAGATCCAAAGAGCTGTCACTATCAGTGAAGCAAGCCATCATTAGGCTGAAAAAACAAAACAAACCCATCAGAGAGATAGCAAAAACATTAGGTGTGGCCAAAATTAACTGTTTGGAACATCCTTAAAAAGAAAAAATGCACCGGTGAGCTCAACAACACCAAAAGACCCAGAAGACCACGGAAAACAACTGTGGTGGATGACCAAAGAATTCTTTCCCTGGTGAAGAAAACTCCCTTCACAACAGTTGGCCAGATCAAGAACACTCTCCGGGAGGTAGTTGTATGTGTGTCAAAGTCAACAATCAAGAGAAGACTTCACCAGAGTGAATACAGGGGGTTCATCACAAGATGTAAACCATTGGTGAGCCTCAAAAACAGGAAGGCCAGATAAGAGTTTTTGTCAAAAATATGGATGCACTACACATTGAAGTGATTGATGAGTGTACAAAGCAAAGATTAACTATGATGCATTAAATGTCTAGAGTGATCATAAATAAAATAATCAAGTCCAAAAATACATCTTTCTCATGTATATGACAGTCACTGAATTGGTTAGTCTTCACATAAGCATATATATGATCCGTGCTCAAAGTGTACGGTGATTCAGGGTGATATCCAAAAAATGATGAGTGAGTGCACTTACCAGAGGCTGGTAAGATTCCAGCATAAAACGTAGTCTTGCAGTTCTCAGACCAGGTGGGTTGGGTGAGTAATAGTAGTTATAAGGTGACAAGTGCTGAAAAGTGCTTCAAATGTGAATTTCCGAAAACATCAAATTGTATGCGCTTACCGGAAGCCGGTAATCAACCAGCAATTGTAGTTAAGGCCGCTTGGGAGGGGGGAGATGGATGGAAGAGGTTCCTCTCGGATCCTGGGGCATCCACTTCTTTATCCACTCCTGGGGGTAGTTGGTGCCAATGATGCAGGATGAGAACGCTCAAGCAGATTAAAACATAAAGGAAGAGAGGTGCTCCACCGTAATCCAGTTTTTAAATTTATTCAAAAGTGTGGTTAAAAACACTTACATTGTATAAAAAGAACACAGAGCTCTGATATAGAAATTGTCCAAATGCAGTGAACCGGGGGGGGACAGGACCCAACGCGTTTCGTTTCCAACAAACGTCTTCTGGGGTGTCCCCCCCCGTGATCACTGGACAAATAAATAGGTATAGGTAGTGCTAATCTCCTCCCAACAATCATGTCAGTAGGGGTTACTGGGCCAAATTCCAAGATGGCGCCCATAGGAATTCAGATAAAACAAAACAAATAAGATGTATCATCTATTAAAATGAATATATTTGCACTGATAATTGGGATAAATTAAATGAGCCATAAACGTTTATTACCTTTTAGAAAATACTTTACAAAGATTATTGTTTCAAAGTTCGTGTACTGTAGAAATGGAGGTAGAGGCAGTACACACTGTGGTGACAGTGGTCCGCCTCCAGAGCGAAAGGCCAATCAGACGGACATTCGTGATGATGCATATCCGGGTATCTAAGGGCGGACTTCTGAATAAGCGGCCAATCACACTAATGATGATGCGTTTCCGGGAGAAGACATGGTACGTCACTCCTGGAAATTATGTAGATACCTAGGAAGCGCGGGCCAATGTGCCAGAAAGGGCGGCGCTCGGGCTGCACGTGTAAATACACTTTGATGGGAAACAGCTGATGCTGCCTACTATAGCTAGTGTCTGTATATCATGGGCGCCATATTGGAGACCATCCGAGGGCAAACGCTATAGGTTCCAACATCAACAAATGACACATGATAAAAATCAGTGACTACTGAATAAATTGGCATATAAATATAAATAAGATACCTTAACGTAACATATGATAAAAGTATGAATCGATACTTATTAAAACGGCATGATTATAATCTGTTATTTTAAAAACAGTAGCACCCTTCAGAGGAACAGATTCGTAATAGCTGCATTAAGAGCTTTAGGGACAAGGTTAACACTTTTCAGAATATGATTTAATAATGAAAAGGTCAGGTTTTAGGTGCAGTAAAATATTTACAGGAAAATAAAGAAGGTTACAAAGCAATGAGACAAAATAATATCCAGCAACAAAGAACAGAATGGAGATACTTGCGTTTGAAATGTCCGTGACTAATCAGTGTTTCGAAGATGATTTCCTGGTTCTCTGATGTTGGTTCATTGATGGAAATTGAGAACTGGAAATTTACCTTTTTCTCTGGTTGACAAGGGGTGGGGTCATATGCCCCTGACCACTCACATGAGTGAGGCGGATCCTTAGGCTGAATGTCCGGGCGGGCTTTTGAAATACGCGCTTCCCTAATTCACACGTTGTGTATGAAAACCATATTTCGTGATTGGGCTGCCTGGCAAATCTCACATTAAGAAATTCAATCTCAGCATATACAGGGCTTTAAATTAAGTCCACACATGGATGCGCTGCAACATTCGGGGACCCTGGGGAGGTAATACACTATTTCTGTCCTTCCTTCTGTTCAAAAAGGGTGATGTCTATACTTGAATAATCCGGTCCGAAACTCTACATTCAAATATGTACGTTTTATCACCATGTTAGATTCCTAGCTGGAATTATGACTGTATGTAATTTCTACCTTTTCATGTTGATTTCAGGGTTACTGAAAAGGTCGCAGCTGGCTATAAAGATTTATAGCCCTTTCCCTATCTGGACCTGTCGAGGGATCTCATTTAGGGATTTATGATCGGCTTGCAACAACATTTCCTTAGACTCCTTGCTGCTTGTTCAAGGCCCAGGAATTGCTAAGTTGTTGGGAGGGGAATGAGGAGTTTTGTCCTACGTTCAAACTGTAATGGCTGACTGTCACAAAATGGCTGCGAAGTTTGTGTGTCCCTGCTCGTGATATCATTACAGCGTGTGTGTCTCACATGTGATATCATCACACTAGTGATGTAAAGTAGTGAATGTACAGCTTGTATAACCATATAAATTTGCTGTCCCCTCAAAATAACTCAACATACAGCCATTAATGTCTAAACCGGTGACAACAAAAGTGAGTACACCCCAGGTGGTGACTAGAACCTTCAGGGCCCTGGTGCAAGAGACCTTGAAGGGCCCCCAAGATCCCCCTCCGTCCATCACTCCCACTGCCCTCCTCACTGATCTGTTCTGCTGTGGGCCCCTTCATACTGTCTTGGGGCCCCTGGTGGCAGAAAGCAAGAGATATGTAACCAGCACACAAGGGAACTCCATATAAGGGTACAATGCAGTGGCAGAAATACCAGAGTTGCAAAGGTTGCACTTGTGACTGGGCCCTGGTGTTCCGCCACTGTGGGGGTCCCCAGCCTCCTCTTGCTGCCTTGCCCCTGTTATTGACAGTGCTGGCCTGGTGTCTCTGTCCCTACGTCAGCAGTGGCGGTTTATTAGGACCCTGTTCTGGTTACATTATGGGGCTGATGGATGCATGCGGGGGGAGAGCTTGAACTATTGGTTGTCAACAGCTAAGCCCCCAAGCCAGTCACCTTGCAGTGGTAATGCTGCATAGCCTTTTCTGTTGACATGCCGATCAGGATGTGATCCAGGTGACGCTCCCAGTCAGATCTACTTAACACAGTATTTATTAGAATCAAGAGTACAATCACATTTATATCAACCATGCAGCCATGTGGGCTCCATACCAGTAAGGTGAGCAGTAAAACCACTATAATATTTAATATTAGATCCATCTGGGAGCATCATCTGGATCGAATCCTGATCGGAATATCAGCAGAGAAGGCTATGTAGCATAACCATTGCTAGGCAACCTGTGAGACTCCGCTGTCTCCAACCAATTGTGCTGGCCCTCCTGCACATGTGCCCATCAGCCCCATAAAGTAACCAGCACTGGGTCCTAATGCGGTGCTGCTGCTGCCATACAGACAGAGACCAGTGCTGTCAATAGCAGGGACAGGACAGCAAAAGGAGACTGGGAACCCAAATAATGGAGCTGGCGGGGACACACTTCTAGTTTGATCGAAAGATATCCCCTACCTTCCGAGGATTGCAATTTGGGTACATCTTGTTGGGGACCCTCTCCCCACTTTTGGGGACCCCGATCATCCGCTACAGACGGAGGAGGGGCCACCCTTTGTGGGTTTATACCGCACCTACAAGTCCTGAAGGTGCATGTACGCAAGTGCCTACATATTTATGTTATCGGGGATTTGGTTTGCCTAGACCCCAGATACCGTAACCATGACCCGCTGGTATAATCATATAGCCGGTTTATGTTGCTTTTAGGCATTCAATTTTCCACAACACAATTTGTGGATTACATTAGACACTCACCTACTCTTCTATTTAACTTGTCTGACACAGTTGTTAGGGAGTTGGCGATACCCCAGGTGGCGGCCAACAATATTCACCAACGTTATACATTCTGCCGGCCTTGACTCATATTGACTCGTTTGCACCCAGAGTGATTTGATGTCTTTTTGTCCTCGTCATACCCCAGCTCCTCTACCTTTAAGGCTGAACTGCACCCACCCCATTGTGTCCTGAAGAAGCTTTGTTTTAAAGCGAAACGCGTCAACAGACCAAGATGGAGTCATGTTTGGGTCTATATCAGTAAACTCATAGCAATATGCTACATTATATGGACTTCTAAGACCCTACCTCCTTTTTTCCTTTTTTTTTTTCTTTCCTTGGTCCTATGGTTGTTGCTCAACCTTTCTCTAAGAGGGTGCTTCTTATATTATTTGTATGTGTATCGATTTTTAATCTCATTTTGTAATAAAGTATATTAATTTTACTTTGTGTCATCTCTATCCCTTGTTGTGCCCACAAAGTCCAATTGTTCTTTGAAAGAGATTTTCTCTCTCAATCCATGGTAACCCAAATAATGGTAGAACACCAGGTCCCGGTAGCATATATGACTTTTCTGACCCTGGTAGTTCTGCCACTTGGGAATTGGATCTTTTTTTTTCAACCTAAGATGGGCCCCTTTCAGATGGGGCAAATCCTATCAATTGGATCCACCTGCTCAGCTGGGAATCTCTCCGCTGATACCCACTGAGCAGGCAGATGACAGGTCTGTGTCCGCTCTGCTATTCTATGCAGAGCAGACACAGACACAGATCCAAAACATAAAGCAAAATCTACAATGGAATGGTTCACAAATAAACATATCCAGGTGTTAGAATGGCCAAGTCAAAGTCCAGACCTGAATCCAAATCGAGAATCTGTGGAAAGAACTGAAAACTGCTGTTCACAAACGCTCTCCATCCAACCTCACTGAGCTCGAGCTGTTTTGCAAGGAGGAATGGGCAAAAATTTCAGTCTCTCGATGTGCAAAACTGATCGAGACATACCCCAAGCGACTTACAGCTGTAATCGCAGCAAAAGGTGGCGCTACAAAGTATTAACTTAAGGGGGCTGAATAATTTTGCACGCCCAATTTTTCAGTTTTTTATTTGTTTAAAAAGTTTGAAATATCCAATAAATTTCGTTCCACTTCATGATTGTGTCCTACTTGTTGTTGATTCTTCACAAAAAATTACAGTTTTATATCTTTATATTTGAAGCCTGAAATGTGGCAAAAGGTCGCAAAGTTCAAGGGGGCCGAATACTTTCGCAAGGCACTGTATATACATACACATGTGTTGTTTTTTTTTGTTTTTGTTTTTTTGTGATTTTACTGTGTTTGTGAGTATATTTTATGACTTTTTAATAAATGTCTCTGTACTGAGGATAATGCGCTAGGCCAGTGCACCCTTGTGTGCTTATATTTTCTACAGTGTGTTGGGACTCCCCCAGTCCTTCAAGAGGCAGCACGGTGGCACATTACCCAGAGATATCACAAGCAAACACCTCGTATTCACTGTGGAATCACCTTTTCCCCCCTCCATTGAGCGCAGGAATATATTTTGATTATCTTGTACAAGGGTGCAGAGGTGCCTGGGCCAGGTGCGGAACATACTGCTACCCGGCAGGGCGGCTGACACCCAGAGAGAACACTCTCTCTCCTCCTGTACAGCAGGGGAAAGATTGAGACAGAGAGAGGGGCAGGCAGCTGTAGCACTGAATAAGGACGGGACCTGCTGGAGTTAACATTCTAAGTTAACCAGCAGGTGATTGGTTGCTAGGTGATCCTAGCCAGGGCCGGCCCAAGACA
>BLSH010330588.1:112002-128271 GCA_018402905.1 Glandirana rugosa
AGGGGACTTAACCAACTAACAGTGCTGCTTGCTGTCGGATAGCCCGACCCCCCCAGGACCCTGTCAACAGACGGGTCCCCGCGACCAGCCGCGTCCTTAGAGCGGAAGGCTAGTTACACCACCTCGACTCCCGTTAGACTGAGACGGAGGGACCCGAACCCGGACTTTTTTTGAAAAGTCCGGGTCCGGGTCCCGGACACCCCAAAGTTCGGTACGGACCCGAACTTTACAGTCCGGGTTCGCTCAACTCTAGCCATGAGGTCCACATCTGGCGTGCTCCACTTGAGGCAGATCTGGTCGAACACTTCTGGATGTAGGGACCATTCCCCCTGATCCAGCGTCTGGTGACTGAGAAAGTCCGCCTGCCAATTTTCTACGCCTGGAATGTACATGGCGGAATTCGCTGGTACAGTTGCTGCTGAACTCCTCGTTCCGCCCTGAAGATTCACATATGCCATGGCATTGTCCGACTGAATCCGAATCGGGAGGCCTCGCATCCTTACCGTCCAGTGGGAGAGGCAGAGTCAGATTGCCCTCAGCTCCACCACATTGATCGGAAGGCGAGATTCCTGCGCCGACCAGCGCCCCTGGGCAGACAACTGTCCCAGGACCCCCCCAGCCCGATAGGCTGTCGTTCGTCGTGACAATCAACCAATTCAGGGGAAGAAAGGATTTTCCCAAGATTAGAGCTGGGGCCCGAAGCCACCATGTCAAGGACCCCCTGGTCTGAGGGTCCAGTCTGATCAGTCGGTCTAGGGACAGAGGTGACTTGTCCCACCGAGACCGAATCGCTTGTTGAAGGAGTCGAGTGTGACTCTGGGCGTAGGATACCGCCTCGAAGGCAAAAACCATGGACCCCAACACCCGCATACAGAACCGTAAGGAGTACCACCGGCGAGACCGTAAGGTTCGCACTGCTGCTTGCAGGGTCAATAACTTGGTTGGAGGTAGAAACACCTTCGTCTGTTCTGTGTCCAGGATTAGACCCAGATATTTCAGGCGGCGGGACGGTGACAGCGTCGACTTCTGCAGATTAACAAACCAGCCGAAGACCCTCAATGGAGCCATTGTGATGGCTACGGTCTCCTCCAGAGCTGAAGCAGAGTCCGCTCTCAGGAGTAGGACGTCGAGGTATGCTACTACCACAATGCCTCTCTGCCTCAGTAGCACCAGAACCGGGGCCACCAGCTTGGTGAACACCCGAGGCTCCGAGGCCAGACCGAAAGGAAGTGCCACAAATTGGTAATGTCGGTCTCCCACCGCAAAGCGCAGAAAGCGCTGGTGTCTGGAACAGATGGGAGCGTGGAGATACGCGTCCCTGATATCCAGGGACGCCATGAAGTCCCCTTGGAGTAGGGCGGCCATAACCAAGTGGACAGATTCCATGCGAAATTTTCGCGCTCTCCCAAAGTGGTTTAGCGCTTTTAGGTCCAGAACAGGCCTGGCCCCTCCCCCTTTTTTGGGGACCATGAATAGGTTTGAATAAAAACCGCCAAACCTCTCCAACAGAGGTACTGGCACAATCACCCCCTGGTCCAATAGGGCCTGGACAGCCCTGAATAGGGCCTCTCGACGCCCCTAAGGGAGTCCCAAGTTCGATGGGAAGAACCTGTCTGGGGGTAGAATGCTGAACTCTATCCCGTATCCGGAGGACACCACTTCCTGCACCCATCGGTCAGAAATGGGGCAGTCCACCTGTCTGCGAACCCCAGAAGACGTCCCCCCACCCGTACTTTGGGTGGGGGCAAAGCATCATGCAGAGGCGGGCTTATCCTCCGTCTTTTCGTTCTTGTGTTACCAGGAACGCTTACCGGCCCCTGCAGTGGGCTTGCCGGGTCTTAACCCCTTGCCCGCTGTGCCGGGGGCACGGAAAAACCTCTTCTACCTGAAGAGATAGGTCCCTGCTTTCGGCAGAATTCCCGCCGCTGGGGTACGGGAAGGAACATACTCTTCCCCCCAGTGAAATCCTATATGATTTCATCCAACTGTGGTCCGAAGAGACAACCACCCTGAAAAGGGAGATCCGCAAGACCTATGTGGACGCATGGTCACCAGACCAAGAGCGTAGCCAATGTACCCGTCTGATAATGACTGCAAATACAGACATTGTTGACAACATGGGAAGCAGGTCCAGGGCCGCATCAAAAACATTCTGCAGCTCCGCCATACAATTGGATAGATGCTGCGCTGCCATGGCGGATGCCAGGGCCGGTCTCATGGCTGATCCTGCTAACAGGAAAAGTGCCTTAGACACTGCCTCCGTACACCTGTCGGCTGGGTCCTTGAACGAAGGGGACCCTCCCAGAGGTATGGTTGTCGCCTTGTTGAGGCGAGCCACCGGGGGGTCCACTGTGGGGGACGCCCATTTCTTCATGAAGTTATCCTCAAAAGGATAGCGTATCACAAATCGTTTTGGCAGGGCGAAGGAATTTTGAGGGCGTTGCCATTCCTGACAGACCAGATGAACAAAAAATTGATCATACGGGTAAGCCTTAGGTGGTCTGGGCGGTCTAGCCGACCCGCAAACATATGTTGCAGCTTGCGACTCCCCTACCTGGTCCAGTCGCAAAGACGCACGGATACCGGTAATCAGTGCGGTCGCCAGCGCTGTTTCACGTGCCACTGAGGCTCCCAGGTCCTCTTCGTCATCTGAAAGAATTAATTCACCTACCAAGGGATCCACGGGAGTCCCCGTGACCCCCAAAGCCATTTCCGGTTCTGAGTCTTCCCCTGAGGAACAGGGGGGAGGCGGGCGTCTTGCAGGGACCACCAGGGACTAGCTCAGCCCCACCCGGGGAAGAAATTCCCCAAAAAACGCCCTGAGCTGTTCCAAGGACACCAAGGTCCCCAGCGTTTTAGGCTGCGTAGCCGCGGACTCCTCCTCAGAGGGTCCCACAGGGTCATCTGCCATTGCCCACTGGAATTGACGGTCAGATTTTTGCCACTTAGCTCTGACACCCCCCTACAATGTGCCCAGCCACCGCCCCACAGAACGCCAGGGAGGCCCCAGGAGGACCTTGCCCACCGCTACCGACACCCCAGGGCGAGTCAGCTATACTTGCTGTTCCTTGTGCCCACGAGCGCTGTTCCCAGTAGGAGTGCTCAGCAGAAAAAGACTGCCAGAAATCCTGTGCTATCAGCGCTGTCTTCAGTGAAAGTGAAAGTAAACAACAACCGCATGTAATACGTGCTTCAGGGACTCCAATATGGCCGCCAGGGCCGTCCCAGTAAGGTCAAAACTGATCAGCAATGCAAGTGTATAAGCCGGGCTACGGCAAAATAGCTGCCGCTGGCACTAGGGGGAAAACCCCTAGAAAATGGCCACGGCTAAGGCAAAATGGCGGCGATCCGCTGCAAAATGGCGGCGGATCGCCGCATGGCAGTAAAAAGGCGGAAGGCATTCCGGGAGGGGTACGGAGCGGGTGGGGAGGGCGAGCCCCCATGGGTCACAGCCCGGAGACCCTGCTAAGGGGAAAAAAAGTTTGTTTTTTTGAGCCCGGCGCCCCCCCTTCACGCCCCGAGGGGGGAAGAGGGGGGGATCACTCACCACTCCAGCCGGGTGTAGCGGGTCGCCACCCGTTGCAGACCTTCCTCCCCATCCAGAAGGGATGCTGCAGGCCCCAGCCCCTGGACAGGAGAGCACGTCCTGACACTGGGCGTAAGTGGGGGTCTCCCACTGGCCGCCCGCACGGAACGGGCACGATGTGGCGGGTCCCGCCTAAGCATAGGACTGGCTCACATCAGTTGGCCGCGCTGGGGAAATCACAGGATTCTAGATATCCTTTTTTGCCCCAGCCGGCTTCTTGATAGTAGTCTTCATCAGAAAGCTTGAGAAAAATAAAAGTGCGGTAGAAAAAAGTCTGATCTGCAGGTCCCATAAGGGAGCCAGGTCAACTCCTTGCACTAGGCATGTTAAAACTGATATGCTGAGCAGAGCAGGGGGATTATATGAGAAAGAGAGGATGGCCCCCTGGGAGGGGCCAGCTTGCTTTCTTTCTTTTGCCTAGGTAACTCCTAATAGGATCTGCATATAACCCCACATGTCAATGAAGAGCTGCGTCTGTCAGTGAACGGAGGAGAAAGCAAGTTTATTTGGAATGTCAAAAGAGTGTACATATATATCCATACATAAAGCAAGACTGCGTCTACATACACTTAATCCATATCCGTAACAATAACAATGGATTCACAAATGGCATACGATTCAGCCTTCAACTGATATTCAACTTATGTAGCAGAGCCCTCCATTTTCAATAATACTTTTCCTATCAGCGCATTATTATAACATTATACCCTTTTACATAAGTATTCTTTCTAGTATCAAATCTCTTGGCCCTAGACCTGGAGAGTTTCGCCAAATTCCCCATACCTTCTCAAACTTAAGAGGACCGCCCCTATGCTGGTGTATACGTTTTTCTATTTGCAATGTTATACCTATCTGCTCTACCCACATTTTAACCGAGAGTGGATTAGGTGAAATCCAATGAACTAAAATGAGCCTTTGTGCCTGAAATAGTGCTCTAGCCACTGCCTCTTATACAAATTTATCTGGAATTATGCTATACAGCATACCTTATATGCAATGCTTAGGGGCCATTGGGATATTAACCTGGAAAGCTGTGTTGATTGTGGCAATTATTAATCCCCACTATCTGTGGAGTTTCGGACATCTCCATAAAAGGTGAATCAAGTCTCCTACGTCCCTTTCACATCTAGCGCATAAAGTGTTAGAACCATAGGTGTGCGCATGGGCTCTGCCTGCTAGTGTAGCCCAGTGCCGGCTGCCTCCCAAGATCTGCATTTTTTGCACTAAGGGTAATGAGAGACGGCTGTTCTGTTGGCTGCCATTTCTGTCCACCCTGCCAGCACCCCACTACTATCACAGACAGTATCTGCCCCGCCCGCCGTGGGGGCTGCCCACTGGGTTGCTGTGAAAGGCTACATCCAAGGATTGTGCAAAACAGAACAGACCAGAAACTGTTTCACATTCAGCCAGGAGTGAGGCTTGCAAGAGCCGCTGAGTGTGTGAAATTGTCGGGTAATATAACAGCTTGCAAGGAAAGAGACGAGCTGTCAAAATCCAGTGGTGATGTCGGGAGTGGGCGGGATCAAAAAGCTGTCAAGCAACAGCCAATTGGATGGGGTCTGGGCGGCCACGTTTATGTGGCTCCGCCCCTTTCTTAAGCAGCCCGATCATTGGCTGGTGTCTGACAGCTTCTCGTGCCGCCCACCCCCGACATCACCGCTGAATTTTAACAGCTAGCCTTTCTCACTGCAAGCCGTTATATTACCGGACAGTTGCACACACGCTCTGCTGAATGTGAAACTCCCCCTCTCCCATGTCAGTGTACATGAGTGCTGCCTCTCAGTGCCAATCAGTGTCACCTATCAGTGTCAACCAGTGCCTCCTCACCAGTGCCCATCAGTGCCACTTATCAGAGCCCACCAGTGCCTCCTCACCAGTGCCCATCAGAGCCGTTTCATCAGTGCCCATCAATATCACCTATCACTGCCTATCAGTGCTGCTTATCAGTACCACTAATCAGTGCCTCCTCACCAGTGCCCATCAGTGCCACCTATCAGTGCCCATCAGTGCACTGAGTACAGGGATGGGGAGATGAACTTAGCAGCCAGGCACATTGTCCATGGGGGGGGGGGGCCTGGTGGGGCACAACTGAAATCTGTTGCTGTTTATTAATGCCACATGCCGATCTTTAGTATAATAGATAATCACCACACTACTATTTACAATAAACTACTGGAGGTAAAATAAAAAAAAGTGTCAGTAAAAGGCTTGCTGCTAAGCACTGTTATGTGTTCCCACACCACAAAGAAAAAAAAGTGCAGCGCTAACTTACTAATCGATACATTGTGTTGTGTATATACTTGTATACTATAGTATGTCTATTGTCTATACATTTGCATTTAGCATTTTAGTTTTTATTTTTTCATGCTGCTGTAACAAAGAAATTTCCCCACTGTGGGACTAATAAAGGTTTATCTTATCTTATCTTATCTTGATACCTTAACAATAATGGTGGAACCCTCTAATGTATGGAAATCTCAATAAACTTAAAATTACCACAGTACCGGTCTCTGTCATATGTCATTTCATGTATAATACACATCAAACTGAAAAAAATAAAATTATGGTGGAAACCCCCTCCTATAGATAATTGCCATAAAGATTAGAAGTGCAATCATTCCAATGATATGTTATTTCACATGTAATACACAGCAAAATAAGGCATACATTTAAAAAAAAACTTAGCAGGGATGGTGGAAACCCCTCTACAGATTTTTTTCATACAAATTAACTTGAAGTGCAACAACATTTCAGTTGGGAGGTTCACACAATTATAACATTTTGGAGTTTTTTTTTTTTTAGATTGTTACACTTAATTTTATGTTTTAGTTACTATTATTATAATGTGAATTATTGCACTTGAAGTTATTTTCCACCACCCCTGCTAAGTCCATGTCTTTATGGACCTTTCTTTGTGCACTGGTGTGCAGTCATGTTGGAACAGGAAGGGGCCATCCCCAAACTCTTCCCAAAAAGTTGGGAGCATGAAATTGTCCAAAATGTCTTGGTATGCTGACGCCTTAACATCCCTTTCACACCAGGATGGTGGGTCAATTAGTGATAAAGCACCACTAGATTTAGAGGCTCTTTACTGCTGTTTAAGCAGCGTTTTGCCGCTGCTAGCCGGGTGCTTTTAACCCCCCAGAAGGGGTTAACAAGGGGTTGAAAATGCCCGTGTTGTGGTGCTTCAGAAGCGATATGCAAGCGCTTTGGAACCGCTGGCTATTCATTGCAATGGCGGGGGTGGTTTGGGAGTGCTGTAAACATCGCTCCCACACCATCCCAAAGATGCCGCTTGCAGGACTTTTTTTTCCCATCCTGCAAGTGCACCCCCCCCCCCCCAGCACTCAGGCCCTCACACTGGGGAGGATTGAGAGGCAGTTTTCAGGTGCTATTTTTAGCGCTAAAACGCCTCAAAACTGCCTTAGTGTGACAGGGGTCTAAGAGTTCCCTTCACTGGCTTCATGTGCATGTAAAGGCAGGTGTCCCAATACTTTTGACAATATAGTTTGTGTGTATGTATATATACATACACACACACACAAATGCATGTGCGTTTGAGCTTTGGGGTGCACACCCTAATGTAATAGGCTGCGCACGCCTATGGTTAAAACGTAACACAAGTTTGTTAAGCTTGAGTGGGGTGTGATGTGTCCTTAGTAATATGTACAGCTGAGACATTCTCTGGGCTAAATTTAGAGAACTTAATTTTACATTTTCCAGGGCCTCCTCCCATAATTCCTGAGGTATCTTTGCTACATCCACCTCCCATTTCTCGCACGCCAAACTGGGGAATTTGTCCAGGTACAGTCCCAGTAAGGAAGCATAGCATCTAGAAATAAATCCCTTGGTGGAGGTTGCCTGTTGCACCATTGTAAACACCGGAGTTGGCGAGAGTACAGGGCCATCTAGTGAGCCTTAATGGCATGTTTCAATTGTATCTAGTAAAAAGCATATTTTGTGGAATCTGATATCTAAAATGTAGTTGAGTAAAGGACAATAGTGTTCCATTATCAAATATTTGTTGTGTTATACCTAGTGGCATGTTGGAGTTTTAATAATTCAGGGCATGTAGGATTTCCCAAATTGGGCTGTACATAGTGTATTTTTTTAGTCTTGTCCCAAATTTTCTGCATTAACCTGTATATATGAAACCTCTTATTAGGTTTGGAGAACAGTTGTGCCTCTAGTCCTTCCGCAGACGTTGGGGCTCCACTATATTGTAGCATTATGGCCAGTGTGGCATTGTCCTGTCTCTGAGTTAAACCTCCTATCATGTGTTGGAATTGTGAAGCTAAATAATATAGCCAGGGATTCGGGAGTGCCAAACCCCCTACGTTTTTAGGTTTCTGTAGCTGTTCTAACTTGATTCTGGCTGTCCCACTCTTCCAGAGTTGTGATCTAAAGATGGTATTAACTACCCTAAATATTTTAAGAGGGACCACTACTGGTGTATTATGGAGGTGATAACAACTGTGGCATCAGTACCATTTTAATCAAATTTGCCCTGCCAGCTACCGATAGCCATAGTTTATTCCATATCCTGACTTTATCAGTAAATTTGACCAATAATGGTTGAATAGTGAGCCTGCAGAGATCTATTGGTTGGGGGGAGATCACTATTCCCAGGTACTTGAATTTTTCAACTATGGGAACTGGGCAATAGGTATCCAATTGCGGGTGTATCTCCTGTTCTAGTGGGAAGAGAGCTGACTTGGACCAATTTATCATTAGCCCCGAATATTTACCGAATACTGTTATAACTGACATGGCATTTTTCAAAGAAACGTCTGTATCTCTTAACATAAGGAGCATGTCATCCGCATAAAGCAGAATTTTCTCCTGTATTTCGCCATATCTGAACCCCAATATACTGTTGTGTGCCCTAATGTGTGCTGCCAGTGGTTCTATGGCTAATGCAAAAAGCAGTGGGGATAGGGGGCACCCCTGCCTAGTCCCCCTCCCCAGGTAAAAACTCTCAGATACCAAGCCACCTGCCCTAATGGATGCTCGGGGTCGCTGATACAGCAGGCGTATTCTTGAGACAAACGGGGTGCCAAACCCGAATTTCTCCAAGACCGCCCAGAGGTATCCCCACTTCACACTGTCGAATGCCTTGTTGGCATCCATTGGCAGCAATGCCCTTGTGCCTGCATTGTCTGCTGGAGTCTGCATGTTTATATATAAACGCCTTAGATTTACTGCCGTGGATTTATAAGACATAAATCCCACCTGGTCCTCGTGAATAAGGTCAGCTATGACACTGGTCACCCGCCTAGCCAGCACCTTGGCCAATATCTTTACATCAGCCTGAAGGAGAGAAATGGGCCAATATGAGTTGGGCTCTACCGCAAGATTATCTGGTTTGAAAAGTAGGACAATACTGGCCCTTGCCATAGATGTGGGTAACCTTTGCACACTCCTAGCTATACTAAGCACCTTTAACAGCTTAGGTAGTATATGTTCTGGATAGTTCTGGTACACCTCTATAGGCAGGCCATCATCCCCAGGGGCCTTGGATGTAGGGAAAAGTTTTACCGCCTCCTGCAGCTCCAGCTCCTCTACTGTAATGGGCGCATCTAGGGCAGTTCTCTGAGAGTCTGTCAGCTGAGGTAGGGTCACCAACTGTAAACAACTATTCAGGTCCTCTTGGTCATAGGTCACCCTTGAGGCATATAAGTCTGCTTAAAAACATACCAACTCGGCCATGATACCTGCAGGTGTATTGGTCAACCTCCCAGAAGTCAATCTCAGGGCCCCTATTGCGGGGACCGATGGGCCAACATTAACTATTTTAGCCAGAAGGCGGCCTGTTTGCTCTCCCTCTTCATAAAATATTACCCTCGAGAAGAAACATTTCCTCTCTGCCTTCATACTGATAGCTTTGTTTAAATCATCCTGTGCTGATAACCATGAGGCCCGCAGGCCTTCTGTAGGATTGGCAAGGTAATGCTCCTCCAAGTCCTTAGTAAGTCTAGTCAGTTGTTCTTCATGGGCCTTTGTATTAGACTTAATGCCATTAACAGTAGCTATGAATACAGGGGAGGGCTGGCAGCCTTAGGCCTGGGGGGCAAGTCTAGTCAAGTGGCCCATTGAACCACCAAATCAGCTCACCATCCTTGCCCACTTGGTTTTAGAATGGATATTGTTATGAATCAAGACAAATATGATTCAATGTGGTAGCTTAATTTAATGTTAATAGCAACAAAGGAGGTTTAACAAAAATAATGTAGCTCATCGGTGCCCACCAATGGATCCTCATCAGTGCCCATCAATGCAAATGCAGCCTCACCAGTGCCTATCAAATGCAACCTGATCAGTGCCCATCAATGCAGGCTCGCCAGTGCCCATCAGCACAGCCTGATCAGTGCCAATCATTGCAGCCTGATCAGTGCCCATCAATGCAGCCCGATCATTGCCCATCAATGCAACCTCGCCAGTGCCCATCAGCACAGCCTGATCAATGCAGTCTGATCAGTGCCCATCAATGCAGCCTCACCAGGGCCCATCCAATGCAACCTGCAATGCAGAGAGAGGAGAGCCGCCGGATTACACAGAGCGGGGATCTCCCACTTACCTGGCACGAATGCTGTCATATGAAGTCCTGCCTCCTGGACCGACTCCTATGATAGACATCACCAGTGTTCTGTCTATTATAGAAGCTGGTCCAGGAGGTAAGACTTAGTAAGCGGGAGATCCCGCTCTGTGTAATAAGGCAGCCCAATGGGCCCAGCGGGATCCATGGTAGGGCCAGCCCTGGGCGCCCCCCTTTGCCTGCAGTTAGTTGGTGGCTGCGCCCCTGGCCCCTGCTTCTTTCCTCCACAAGAAGAAAAAAGTGTGAGTGGGCAGCGGCCGTCTGCCATTTTGAATGTATGTTAGGGTGGCCTGGGGGGCAGTTGCCACCCTGCCCCCTGGCCCAGCCCTCCCCTGTATGAATACCTCCCTAAGGAAGCATTTGAAGGCATCCCAGCGTGTCAAGACATCCCCATAACCTGCATTCTCTGTAAAATAATTTGCTATTTGGGTGTTAATATTGGCAGTCCGTGGTATCAGGTGTAGCCAGAAAGCTTTTAGTCGCCAAGGGGCTCTCCTGAGGTTAGTCTGTATACGTGCCTTGAGCCATAAGATTAAGGGTGAGTGGTCTGAAATACCCCTCTGAGCGTACTCAAGTTTACTAACTGCCTGCAGGGCAAATGTGGATCCCACACAAAGGTCTATGTGAGACAAAGTAGAGTGTGTTTTTAAAAAACATGAAAATTGGTTTGTATGAGGATGCCTCACCCGCCACATATCAACCCACCCCACTTCCATAACAAACCTAGAAAGAGTTGTTCCACGGTTATGCACTGGGGTGAAATTCGCTGGGTGTCTGTCTAACCGTGGATCCCTAACTCCATTAAAATCCCCCAGGACATAAACAGGCGCCTCCGGTTTGCATAGCACAAAATCGATTAGTTCCCTTAATACACCAGATGATGTGTCCTCTGGTCTCCCGTAAAGAGAAGCATTGGCTTCCATGGTTTAAGAGATAGGAGCATTCACTCTAAGGTTAGTTTAGGAACCCACTGTTAAAACGGGGTACTTTGCAGCAGTCAGTGGGCTTAAGCACTTCATGGCCATTCAGTGTGACCAAACCCCTGTATTTTTGCATTTTTTGCTATATACGTTTAGATGCTTTTAAACAGCCTGGCAGGAGTAAGTATCATGTGTGTGCTGTAATATGCATTTTTTTTTTTTGCCATAAATGTATTTGACATTCCGAAGAAGTAGAAAAAGAAAAGGAAAATAGAAGAAAAATAGTCCATAGGGGCGTAACAGTACCCCTGAACTCTCAAACATTTGAAAGCTGCGCTGTGCTCTGTTTGCAACAGTAGTGCACAACTTTGCGCAATAGCGTTTGGGTGTAGTCATCGTGGAAAGTCTGTTTATAGGAGCAAGTCCAACTCAAAAGTAACAAAAGTAACAGGACCCCGGCTGGGATATTTTTAGTTATCCTCCGACATCACCTAGTTACCCGCCTCGGTCTGCGTACAAGTCATCAGTGTAGCCTTCAGGCATCTTGGTCATCTCTTGGTCTGCGTCTCAATGCAGGCTCATGGATGTCAAGCCAGGCCACTGCCTCTGACGCCGTAGCAAAGGACTGCACCCGGCCCTCTGCAGTAACTCTCAGACGAGCCGGATAAAGCATGGCATAAGGTAGACCCAGTCTTCTCAGTCTCTGTTTGACGTCATAAAACTTGGTACGCTGTTGTTGTACCTCCGCAAAGAAGTCTGGGTAGAACGACACCCAGACACCATTATATTTGATTTCACGTTTTTCTCATGTCAGCCGTAGTATTTTCTCTCTATCTCTGTAGTGTAGAATGCGCGCCAACATGGGTCTGGGAGCATTCAGTGGCAGAGTTCTGGCAGGGACTCGGTGGGCTCTTTCAACCGCAAACAATGGGGTAAATGCTTCTTTGTGTCTAATAGCCATTGTTCAATAAATTCAGATCTCTACCTTCCACTTTCTCTGGGAGCCCCACTATATGCACATTGTTCCACCTCATTCTGTTCTCAATATCATCTGCTTTGGCCCTGTTATCATGAGCCAGGTGTGTTGTGGAGCGAGATTCATTAATTAATGGCGGCAGTTTATCCTCCAAATTGCTAATTCGTCCTTCCACCGCAGTCGTTCGCTCCCTTATCTTCTGTATGTCTTGCCTGAGGAGCGCCACCTCCTCAGTTAATCCCCCCAGTTTTATGCTCACATTGTTAACTGAGACAGTCCACTTTTGCACTGCTTGCAGAATCTTGCTCCTCATCCTCCATGCAGTCTACATGATCTGGGGACTGCTCAGAGTCATGCAGTGACATGGCGTCTGTTCCTACCCCCTTCCCAACAAACATGTCAGCTTGGGAGTCCTCTGGGGCTTCCCTGGCTTCTTCCTTCCCCCTGACCCTCATTTATGACAGATTTTTAGCATAGAAGAGAATGTCCCCAGGGTTTTCTTTACCTGCAGGCCGTGATAATTTGCTTTTGCCACTCTGATCTTTCATCTTTTCAGTAGCCCTCGTGGTGTGTTGGGAAAGCGGCTCCTCCGCGCCATGCTGGCCATACTGGGCCGCGGTGCCTCCCTTGTTCTTGCTGCTCTTCGACATAGTTGTTGGCTGTGATAGTCCCGAGTGGTATCTCCGTCCTACAGCAGCTGTTAGTGTCGGTTCTGGATCCAGTTATGGCCGGGATAAGGATCAATTACCTGATACTATGTGGGAGCTCCGTGAAAACAATCCTCTCACACGTCCCGTGCATTATCTTTAGAAGAGGCTTCCTTCTGGGATGGCAGCCATGCAGACCAATTTGATGCAGTGTGCAGCGTATGGTCTGAGCACTAACAGGCTGACCCCCACCCCTTCAACATTTGCAGCAATGCTGGTGGCACTCATATGTCTATTTCCCAAAGACAACCTCTATATATGACGCTGAGCACATGCAGTCAACCTATTTGGTCGACCATGGCGAGGCCTGTTCTGAGTGGAACCTGTCCTGTTAAACCGCTGTATGGTCTTGGCCACCGTGCTGCAGCTCAGTTTCAGGGTCTTGCCAATCTTCTTATAGCCTAGGTCATCTTTATGTAGAGTAACATTTCTTTTTTTTAGATCCTCTGCCATTCTGAGACCTTGTAACCCTAATGAGTCACGTAACACTGGGGAGGGAAAATGGCTAATTGGGCCCAATTTGGACATTTTCACTAAGGGGTGTACTCACTTTTGTTGCCAGTGGTTTAGACATTAATGGCGGTGTGTGGAGTTATATTGAGGGGACAGCAAATTTACACTGTTATACAAGCTGTACACACACTACTTTACATTGTAGCAAAGTGTCATTTCTTCAGTGTTGTCACATGAAAATATATAATAAAATATTTACAAAAATGTGAAGGGTGTACTCACTTTTGTGAGATACTGTATATACAGGATGTGGCAGCACAGCATTTTTTAAATTTGTATAAAGTGGGAAAGAGTAAAAAAAACACCTAGGGATAAGAGAATCTGCCCCGGTTCCTTTTGCAAAACATAAACAAAATCTGGAATATGCAAACTAATCTTGAACCCTACAGAAATCCATAGAGAGGCAACTCTTGATATTCAGTTTGTTCCTTAACCGCTTGCCGACCGCTGATCGGAAATTGACGGCGACAGTGTGGCTCGATAACGCAAAACGCCGTCATACGACGGCGGCCGCGAGATCGAGCCCAGTGAGTGTGCGCGCGCCGCCGGAGGTGCGCCCTCGCGCTCACTGTGTCCGGGGAGGGCCAGGGAGCGGGTGCGTTGGAGTCGATGCCCCCCCGGAGTGAAAGAACGGAGGTCCGTGTAAGTAAACACGGACCTCCGTTCTCTGAGAGGGGGAAGGGCTGTGATCACAGCCTTCCTCTACACGGAAGGTGTGATCAGTTCCCTTCTCCTGTTAGGGCAGTCCCCCCACAGTTAGAACACGCCCAGGGAACACAGTTAACCCTTAGAACGCCCCCTGCAGGTTAACCCCTTCACTGCCAATGGCATTTGCACAGTAATTAGTGCATTTTTATAGCACTGATCGCTGAATAAATGCCAATGGTCCCAAAAAAGTGTCAAAATGTTCCGACATGAAATATCGCAGTACCGCTAAAAATCGCAGATCGCCGCCATTACTAGTAAAAAATAAAAGAAATTAAAAACCCCAGAAATGAATTCTCATCATCCGTAAACGCAACCACTTTTGCGCAAACCAATCAATAAACGCCGATTGCGATTTTTTTTTATCACAAATATGAGAAAGAATATAAATCGGCCAAAACCAATGAAAAAAAATGTTTTTTTATATTTTTTTTTTTTGGATTTGTACTTTAGCAAAAAGTAAGAAATTTGGTTTTTTTTTTGCAAAATTGTGGCTCTTCTTTTGTTTATAGCGGCGATCAAAAATGACGCAGCGGTAATCAAATACCACCAAAAGAAAGCTCTATTTGTGGGAAAAAAAGGACGCAAATTTAGTTTGGGTACAAGGTCGCATGACCGCGCAATTGTCAGTTAAAGTGACGCAGGGCCGAATCGCAAAAAGGGCTCCGGTCCTAAAGTGTGAAATCCTTCCGGGACTGAAGTGGTTAAAGGGTTAGTTCACCTTTACTAAAAAAAAAAACTGCCTATGCAGAGGAGAGTCTGTAGATAAAAAACAAACTGTGCAGCTTTGAATAATGCCCTTGCTATCATTTATAGTTCATATATGTACCTGATGAAGTTTGACTGAAATACTCCCAGGACGTTACTAAGTGAGGTTCAGTCATTACTATCACTCTGCTCCATAACATGGCAGGGCGGAAGCGACGTCACAAGTCACTTCCGCCCAATGCTCTTAAAGGGCCCATTTTTTTTTTTTTTGCACTGTCATTTTTTTTTCAAATAATTTTTTATGTTTTTGCATTTTACTATTAACATGAGATCTGAGGTCTTTTTGACCCCAGATCTCATATTTAAGAGGCCCTGTCATGCTTTTTTCTATTACAAGGAATGTTTACATCTCTTGTAATAGGAATAAAACGGATCATTTTTTTTTAACAAAGAACAGTGTAAAAATAAAGTAAAAATAAAAAGTAAAAGAAATAATTAAAAAAGAAAGGTATCGCCACAATCGTTAGAGTGAGAGCAATAATTTTAGCACTAGATCTCCTCTGTCACTCAAAACTGCTAACCTGTAGAATTTTTTAAACGTCGACAATGGAGATTTTTAAGTTGCAAAGTTTGTCGCCATTCCGCGAGCAGACACAATTTTGAAGCATGATATACTGGGTATCATTTTACTCGTCGTAACATTATCTTTCACAATATGGAAAAAAATTGGCCTAACTTTACTGCTGTCTTATTTTTTAACTCAAAAAAACAGGTTTTTTTAAAAAAAAAAAAATTGCGCTTGTAAGACCACTGCGCAAATACGGTGTGACAAAGTTTTGCAACAGCTGCCATTTTATTCTCTAAGGTGTTCGAAAAAATATATATAATGTTTGGGGGTTCTAATTAATTTTATAGCAAAAAAAAATGATTTTAACTTGTAAACACCGAACTCCAAAAAGAGGCTCAGTCTTAACCACTTGCCGACCGCCGATAGGCATTTGACGGCGGCAAAGTGGTTCGTTCCCGCAAAACGCCGTCATACGACGGCGGCTGCGGGATCGAGCTTAGTGAGCTCACTGTGTTCGGGGAGGGCCAGGGAGCGGATGCGGCGGCTTCGATTGCCGCCGGCTACCCGCGATGGCCCCCCTGAGCGGAGGAACGGAGGTCCGTGTATGTAAACATGGACCTCCGCTCTGTGTGAAGGGGGAAGGGCTGTGATCACAGCCTTCCTGTATACGAAGGCTGTGACCACTTCCCTTCCCCAGATAGTGCAGTCCCCCTACAGTTAGAACACGCCCAGGGAACATAGTTAACCCTTAGAGTGCCCCCTGCAGGTTAACCCCTTCACTGCCAATGACATTTACACAGTAATCAGTGCATTTTTATAGCACTGATCGCTGTATAAATGCCAATGGTCCCAAAAAAGTGTCAAAATAGTCCGACATGTCCGCTGAAATATCGCAGTACCGCTAAAAATCGCAGATCGCTGCCATTACTAGTAAAAAAAAAAAAAAACCCCAAAAATGAATTCTCATCATCCGTAAACGCGACCACTTTTG
>BLSH010330588.1:225419-236156 GCA_018402905.1 Glandirana rugosa
AAAAAAAAGAACTGGTGACAAGGTTTCAAATGTACAATGTGGGACTTACACACACATTGTACAATGTTTTATATTTTGTAACATGTTACACACACATTCAGGGTGTAACATGTAAACTTTGGAACAGTGGTCAAGAAAAAAAAAAACCCTGCTGCATCAGAAAAACAGAATGCCTCTAAAAGGGAGTCTGTCCAGCAAGGTGGGGAACCCTGCCACTTGACTCAGTAATGAAAATAAAACCCAGAGGGATGCATTGCATTGCGAAGGGTTTGAGAGCCAGAACACGCCACCACAGCAGAGGTCTGTGTGGCGGGGTTATATGCGAGTCTAGCGGCATGAGATTTGTTTTTATGCAATTTTACCTGTTCATTGCATGTCCTTTTAATAAATACTACACTATGAGGCATATCTTTTGTTTATAGCCTTTGGTATTTTGGGACATATAAATGGGGCTCTACCCTGTGAAGTGAGATAATATGAGAGGAAATCCTTGCACTGAAACCTGTGGATATCCCAGTTTTTACCTTTGATGCTTCTTATGATGTTTTGTTGGTTTTTTTTCTTTTTCCGGCCTATCTGGAGTTCCAGAGATAAGGATAAAAGGAGAGGATTCATCATACTCCAACATGAGTGGCATTATCAAAGCGTGTTTACTGAACTTTTGTAGCCACAAACTCTGGTAAGCCTTCAACCCTTTTGGTGGTCCGACACCTTTTTTTTGCACTGAGTGGGAACATTTGACTTTTTTGTTTAACACAGAAGGACTTAGTTATGTTTATGTAACTCACTCTTATAATCACAGTGCTACACAAAAAGTGTAGCTACTGACTTCATAATCGGTCACTCACCTGTCCCTCGCTCCAGCAATGCGGATGCCCGAGGGCTCGCTCTTCACCGCCTCCCCTCGGCGGCGCCGGCATCATAAGTGTGGGCACCCAGCTTTGGCTTCAAGGCTGGGCATGTGATGCGCCTTGTGACTGGCCGGCGTATCTTCTGGGACCTGTGACGTGTCCCAGAAGATCGCAGAGAGGAAGGGGGTGGGGTGGGGAGGGATTTCCTTCCCTGAGCAGCGGTGCAAGCTAAGTGGACCTGGGACCCTGTGAAAACAGGGTCCCTGGTCACCCCCCACCCCCCCCCAAAAAAACAACATGCCAATTGTGGGTGGAACTCCACTTTAATTCGCCTTAGGTGGATTGGATATATTGACTTTTTTGCTAGCAGCTGTTATGTAATTTTATTTTTCTGTTTAGCACTCACTATTTTTACATGAAAATAAACAACATGGTGGTGCTTGCACATAGAGTACAAGGAAAAGCAAAGTCTTTTAAACTGTGCATGTTCTTCTTTGACAAGACAGAACTAGTTATTTATGGGATATCTTTCCTGCAGGACAACTGGGGAGACTGTCAGTTAATCATTGGAACTGCATTCCAGATTAAGGTACATTTATGACAAAGAAGCTTGTTATTTAAAAGAGAAGTATGGGGTTTGGGGTTATTGCACTTTTATACTTACCTAGGTGGATGCAGCAGCTGTCCCCCGGCACCTCCAACACTGAGAACTGAGCGATCAAACATCGCCGATCGTATGGTTCTCTGCTCTGCCCCTCCCCCCGCTCACTGGATCACTGGGCTGTGGAGGAGATGGGAGCAGCTGGCTCAGGCTCTCAGCGGCTCGCCAATCCAGGCATATGGGTGGATCCCGACTCTATAGTTGTGATGATGCCCGAGCCTGGACTGACTGACATCTACAAGCAGCGGACTTCAGCTCGCTGTGTGCTGAAAATGGGTCACGGGAGAGCAAAACGAACTACACTCCTGTGATCCATAGGAGAAGTACAGCCAAACGAGCTTTGGCTGAACCTCTCATTTAACTATTCCAAGAGAGCTAGGCTTCCATACTGGCAAGTTGACCAAATCCTTCCATGCACTGAACTCAAACTCTGCTTTCTGGGTACACTCAAGAAAAGCAGTGTCCAAATATATTGCTTTACTTATCACTTTGTACTGTGTCATTGTAACATATAAAAGAACAAGCATTTACTTAAACCAAATTTGTTATGCACGTACCTTAACTTTACTCTCTCTCTGCTGCATTCGGCCACCAGAAGCAAAGAGAAAAACCTTGGTTCACAAGATTATGGAGAGCATGCAACTCACTCGTGAACCCCTCAAATGACAGTGGTGCTTAGCTGCTTAGGCACCCAGCTTTGTCATATGGGGGTGAGGAAAGAATCCTCTGCCCTTTATTAATTTGAAGTCACATTTGGAGATTACACAGACATTCATGTGGTTTATAATGGCCGAAGGGAGCGCCAGGAAGGTAGGTTTGACAATAAGGATGTTAAGCAGACTCTTCATTGTTGGACTGTATGGGAAAATAATCCGTGAATCTCTCAGGAGTGTTACAAAGGGCTGAATTAAAGTGAGGTGAAAAATGTACACATTAATTGGCCTCCACGGTTTGATAAAAAAAAAAAAAAAACAGAAATCAGGGAAATTGTACTTACTTATTGTCATTGTTTAAACCGTCTTGCGGCTGCTGATACTGACCATTCATTCTGCTCTCTTTGCTGGAACAGATTAAAATTTACGTTAAAACTATAACAACACTAATAAACACATATTACCAATATTCCAGGGTGTGGGACACACACACACACACACACACACACACACACACACACACGATCCTGAAGTATACTGCCAATATACCTATTCAGAAGGTAAAAGTGGTGCGATAATTGCCGTATTCCTATATCCTGTGCAATGTACATCCTTTCTCATTCATGTACCAACTCCCTCTGCCTAAAACCATTTTTCAATTTGTCTTCCAACTATCTTCCTCCCAAAGTATGGGAAACCTTAGGACCAGATGGAGAACCTTAAAGACTTGGACTGGGAGAAGTTCCTGTGTAGCATTATAAAGGAGGGACAGAAGCAACTTCGCTTTAAATCATCTGTACTAAATATCAGCTGAAGTTCTCCAAACTGTGCGAGTTCATAAACTACTATTCGATGCAATATCTGAAACTCACATAATATGAGAAAGCTAACAAATTAATGAACACAATTTTATTTTCGGTAAACAGGGAAGGATTAGCAAATGTCAGTGTTTCTGTCCACAATCAAACAAGTCAGCATCATTTAACTAAAAAGCATATTTAAAGCAGAGTTCCACTTAAAAGTGATCCCCTGACATGCCCCAATTGGAATGCCTTTTTTTGGGGGGGGGGGGGGGGCAGGGACCCCATTTTCACAGGGTCCCACTTCCTCTCCTTGCTCCACGGAGCCGGAAGGAAGTTCACCTGTCCAATCTTCTGGAACACGTCACAGGTCCCAGAAGATACACCGGCCATTCACAGCGCACAGTGCACGCCCGGCTTGGAAACCAAAGCCGGGTGCTCACACTTGTGATGCAGGCACCGCACAAGAGCAAGGCTGCGGGCTGCTCATTGCTGGCGCCTGGGACAGGCAAGTATCCAAGTATTATACACTTTTTGTAGCTGCTGACTTTTAATAGCGAAGTCATGTACACAAAAATTACATAGCAAACAAATTTGATAAGGTAAAGTTTGCTGATCTTTCCCCAATCCAAATACTCATTTGAAAAAGAGCCAAGGATACCACTAAAAGGCAATAAACATTCTGATCCAAGCCCTGGCTCACACTTGCTGCAAAAACACAAAAATTGGATTCTTACCTAGAGGCCATGAATGGGGTCATGTCTAATTCCAGGGGGAATGACACATAAGTTGTGATCTTCCTCCTTAATTTAGCTGAATGTTCAAACCGCTATGTCCAAAAAAGAAAGGCAAAAAAGAACAAAAAGGGCATTGGCACATTTCTATGAACCAAATATTCACAAATTATTTACAAACCAAAATGAGGCTGCACACAAAAAAAACAAAACCACTGATGTGTAGAGATCCTAATAAAACTACATCTCTCATCACGTAAACCAGTAATAAAATGCTACTACTAGGATAAAGCTAATCCGTTAGGTAATTTAACCACTTCCTAACCACGTGCCGCATTTTTACCGTGGCAGCGTGGCTCTATTCCGCGAATCGCCGTAAATAGATGGCAATTCGCGGACGCGCAGCTAGGGGGCGGGAGCACGGCGCCGCGCTCTCGTGCCCGTCACACTCTGTAAGAATGTGCCTGAGGCTCGGACGGACCCGATGTCTGCTGGCGAGCCGGGATGAGCTGTCAGAGTGGAAGAACTGGGAACCGCGGATGTAAACATGGTGGTTTCTCGCTCTGTCAGTAGGGACATAAGAGATCTACTGATCCCTGTTACTGGGATCAGTTAGATCTCTTGTGCCCAAGGTAGCCCAGCCCCCTCACAGTTAGAACACACCTAGGGAACACTGTTAACCCCTTCCCTGCCGGTTAACCCCTTCACTGCCAATGGCATTTACACAGTAATCAGTGCATTTTTATAGCACTGATCGCTGTATAAATGCCAATGGTCCCAAAAAAGTGTCAAAATGGTCAGACATGTCCGCCGCAATATCGCAGTACCGCTAAAAATCGCAGATCGCTGCCATTACTAGTAAAAACTAAATAAAAACCCAGAAATTCTCATCATCCGTAAACGCTGCAACTTTTGCACAAACCAATCAATAAACGCCGATTGCGATTTTTTTTTTTTTTACCAAAAACATGAATATAAATCGGCCAAAACCGATGAAAAAAGTGTTTTTTTTGTATTTATTTATTTTTTTTTTTGGGTTTGCATTTTAGCAAAAAGAAAGAAATATCGCTCTTTGTTTATAGCGGCGATCAGAAATGACGCAACGGTGACCAAATACCACCAAAAGAAAGCTCTATTTGTGGGCAAAAAAAAGACGCAAATTTCGATTGGGTACAACGTTGCACGACCGCGCAATTGTCAGTTAAAGCGACGCAGTGCCGAATCGCAAAAAGTGCTCTGGTCCTAAAGTGGGAAATCCTTCCGGGGCTGAAGTGGTTAAAAGGAGGTTAAAATCAGTAACAAGGGAAAGGTCAGTTCCGTAACAAAGTCATCAGCACCGACAACTGGAACATAAATGCTAGCGAGAAGAAGCAGTGTAAAAGGTGATGTAGTGTTATATCCATAAAACTGGGCACACACGCTATAATCTGACTGCATAACCTCTAATGGATGTAACAAATATGAAAGACCATTGTTCGATATATGCTAAACTGGTTATGTAGTGGGTGAATAGTGTCAGAGGACAGCAATGGCAGGGGTTTGAAATCGGGGAGGGGATTTGGGACAGAGTAAGGCTTAGTTTACACCTGCATTGTTCTCTCAAAAGCTTTCTGCGGTTGGTGGTGCAGGCTGACAGGCATTTAGGAGGTAATACTGCCGCCTCCTGAATGCTTTTTTTTTTTGACAGCCGAAAACCGTTTTTCAATGAACACCATGCTGCAACCGCAAGCCTTGTGCTTGGCTCATGGCTGTGATGCATCCTTATTTACTTACTTTAGCTTTACCACTTGCCGACCCCGTACTGTATATATACGGCGGCAGTGTAGCTCTATTCAGCGAATCGCCGTATATAAAAATCGGCGATCCGTGCGTGCACAGTTAGCGGGCGGGAACACGCCGCCCCCGACGCGCTCTCGTGCCGGCCGCTGTCTGCAGGAGTGTGCCCTCGTCTTGGGCGGACCCGATGTTCACCGGCGAGCCTCAATGACCTGTCAGAGAGCAAGAACGGGGAACCACCGATGTAAACACGGCAGTTCCCCACTCTGTCAGTGGGCATGTAAGATCTACTGATCCCGGTCACTGGGATCAGTAAGCCCTCTTATGCCCATGGTAACCCAACCCCCTCACAGTTAGAACACGCCTAGGGAACACAGTTAACCCCTAGATCTCCCCCTGCAGGTTAACCCCTTCACTGCCAATGACATTTATACAGTAATCAGTGGATATTTAAATTTCTGATCGCTGTATAAATGTCTTTGGTCCCAAAAAAGTGTAAAAAATGTCCGACATGTCTGCCCCAATATCAAAGTCCCGATAAAAATCGCAGATCGCCGCCATTACTAGTATAAAACAAAACGGCCAAAATGAATTCACATGGTTTGTAAACGTGGCAACTTTTGCGCAAACCAAACGCTGATTGCGATTTTTTTTTACCAAAAATATGAGGAAGAGTATAAATTGGCCAAAACCGATGAATAAATTTGTTTTTTTTAAATATTTTTTTGGATTTGTATCTTCGTAAAAAGAAAGAAATCTTGGTTATGCAAAATTGTCGCTCTTTTGTTAGCGGTGATCAGAAATGACGCAGATGTGATCAAATACCACCAAAAGAAAGCTATTTGTGGGAAAAAAGGATGCCAACTTTGTTTGTGTACGTCACACGACCGCGCAATTGTCAGTTAAAGCGACGCAGTGCACAATCGCAAAAAGTGCTCTGGTCCTACAGTTGGAAATCCTTCCGGGGGTGAAGTGGTTAAGCGGGACATTAAAACCACAGCTCAACCTTCTATTTGCACTGCCTCTGACTGCAAATGTAAACGAACCCTTACAGTGGAGAAGGGAGAGTAAGCACTTTATGAGGCGTCACATGCAACATAAAAAGGGTGTAAAACCTGAATGTGGAAAATAATCTACCAGAGCTTTTTTACATGTATACCATAACAGGTCTATACTGCTTACTTTGAGATGAAAACAAGCCACAATAGGCAGTTTCTTCATAGTAAGCTGTTTAGTAGACTCTTGGTAACTATGGCAACCACTGCATTTGATTTTGGCACTACTTCCTAGATGCTCTGGTCGTGTAAACCTGAAACAGATTTGAAAAACACATAACAGACTTTAGAACAAATATGCACAACAAAAAAAAAATGTAAAACTTTCATATCCTCCAATAAAAGCCCAAATCTTTTCAAATCTATAGATGCATTTAAAACCTACACTACTGTGCAAAGGTTTTAGACAGGCAACAAAATGCTCTGAATTAAGAATGCTTTCCGAAATAGAAGTGTTGAACTGCCTCATGCTACAGTCAAATATTTCAGATTTTGACTCCTCAGTCCAGAGCACCTACTGCCATTTTTCTGCACCCCAGTTCCTATGTTTTCAAGCATACTTCCATGAAGACCACTTCTGTTCATACTTCTCCGGACAGTATGTTTGGAATAGACTAATGGGAAAATGTGGACTTTCCAGGCATGAATTACAATGATGAAACAAGGAGTTTTATTTTGTACAAAAAGTTCATCAAAAGGTAGACAAAAAAACTACACAGTATATAAAATACATATATGCAATTCTTCAATTAAAAACCGACAACAAGTTTTTAAGATATGATCCAGAGGCCCATCCTGGGCCCTGGATATAGGTCTTCTGTAATTACCAGTAGAGTCACCAGGACCTTGGCACCCCTTAACCACTTCAAGACCAAGCCTCTTTTTGGAGTTTGGTGGTTACAAGTTAAAATCATTTTTTTTTTTGCTATTACTTAGAACCCCCAAACATTATATATTTTTTTGTAACACCCTAGAGAATAAAATGGTGGCCATTGCAAAACTTTGTCAGACCGTATTTGCGCAGCGGTCTTACAAGCGTTATTTTTTTTTTTAAAAATTCCATTTTTTGAGTTAAAAAAATATAAGACAACAATAAAGTTAGGCCAATTTTTTTCCATATTGTGAAAGATAATGTTACACCGAGTAAAATGACACAGGTCATGCTTCAAAATTGCGTCCGCTCGCGGAATGGCGACAAACTTTGCATCATAAAAATCTCCATTGGCGACGTTTAAAAAATTCTACAGGTTAGCAGTTTTGAGTTACAGAGGTCTGGTGCTAGAATTAAATGCAAAAAAAAAAAAAAGAGCATTGGGCGGAAGTTACTTATGACGTTTCTTCTGCCCAGTCATGTTTTGGAGCGGGTGAACGGCTTCAGCTCACGGACACTGGGGGGGGGGGGGGAACCGATCCACTAAGACCATCTTTATCATAACATCGATATTCCACTTCAAACTGCCGCCCTATGACGGCAGGTGGTCTTGAAGTGGTTAAAGCAACACGGTGAATCAAATAATTCAATAAGAAATACCAAAGGGGGTCCAATCAGATATAACCTTGGTGATTCCATTCTGTATAGTAGCAGTAATAAATTCTCTACTAGTGGGGGCGTGTCCAAGATGGCGACCGGAGCAGTAGCTCAGTGACAGAGCTCTGTCCAAGTTCACCGCCTTCAACCTTTTTCCCTGCAGAACGCTCAGCTACACCTGACAAACACCGGCTGACACCTGGGGGACTGTAATGGCGAGAGGCAGACGACCCTCTTGCCGTCAGAAACTCTCCAAAAAACAGCCAAGGCTAGCGGGTCTCTTCCCGCCAACCCGCCAAAGCTTGTCACACCCAACAACATGGGGACACAGACGGAGGAAGAAGAGCTCTCATGTCGGCGATCATGGACTGCAAAACCACCCTGACAACTAAGATGGACTCCATGCAACTGAAGGTGGACCTCATATGCAAAGATACGGACAAAGTCCGGTCCCACTTGACGGAGGTGGAGCGCCAGGTGGGAGACGGAGGATGTCCTCCATGAGCATTTGTCGGTTCTCCGCACCCTGACTACCAAGCTGAAAGTGTTGGAGACCAGGGCCGAGGACGCAGAGAACCGAAATAGGAGGAATAATCTTAGGATTGTGGACCTCCCGGAGGGGGCTGAAAGTCCAGATCCAACAGCCTTTATGGAACATCTGCTCAGCACACTCTTCCCCCAAGCTCCATTTTCCACCTTCTTTGTGGTGGAGCGTGCACACAGGATACCGGCCACCAATCCTCCCCCCCCCCCCCCACCCACCTTCATATTGAAGTTATTGAACTTCAAAGACCGGGATGCTGTGCTCAGAGAGGCCAGGAAGCTGGATGCCCTCAGTTATGAAGCTGCAAAGATCATGATCTTCCTGGATTATTCGGTGAATACCCAGAGACTCCGCCGCTCCTTTGACCAAGTCAAGCTCAACCTCAGGAACCTGCATATCAAGTACAGCATGCTTTTTCCTGCCCGCCTCCGAGTACAGGACGGGGAAGCTGTACGTTTCTTTACCTTTCCTGAAGAGGCCTCCCAGTGGTTGGAGACCCTACTTAGGGGCTAACCACATCTCGGATCCCTACATTTGAGCGGCCTACGCTGAAGAATTCCTATGGTGGAGCCCCTGAGCACTAACCCCCTTCCCCCTCCTGGATGATTATGCCATCAAGCAGCGGTCGGCCCACACACTCCTGACTCTCCCCATTCTTGACCCTGGGCTGCGCTTGTGATTAGTGAGTAAGCCTACATCTCCACGGCACTGTGAAATCTGCAGTGGGACCGATGCACTGTTTGCGCTGTGCTAGATGTCTTTATGTGTCCCTGCGGAGAAGGGGTAGATAACAGTCCTATACCGGAATGTTTTTTTTATGAGGACCTGGCCCCACTTTTCTTTCTGTGAATTTCTGTTCAGAAGCTGCAATGCGCTATGGGTATAGGCCGCTGCAGGGCCAGTTTTGTCCAGGATACGGATCAGGCATAGGTGCATCAAATGTGACCATAATCTTTTATTAGTACTTTATTCTAGGACTTTAAACCAAATATAAAGAAAATAATCTGCGCAAAAAACTAAGATTCACAAAATGCTTCCGGATCACTGATGATACAAAATATCTCACAGCCGCTATGCACAAGGTTAAACATCAAACCCCAAAAACATAATGTAAGCAAATAGTGCAGCGCTAGATTATGAGTCCAAAAATAGGTGAAATTATCAAAGATGAAAAGGTAGTCACAAGTGAAACAGAGTCCCCAATCCGTGTCAGAAAGGAAATGGAAAAGCAGGTGTCACTCCACACCACCAATATTCTGCTCTTACCAGAGAGCATGTGACCCCCTGATAAGAGTGGTCAGATACGCTTTGTTTACATAAATCACACGGATCCAAACAGCCTCCACTCCTTCTCCTGCACAGACTCCAAAAGCCCAGCTGTCACACCGATGTCAGTCCGGACTGCAAGGCAAAGGCATAATGAGCTCATTATGCCTTTGCCTTGCAGTCCGGACTGACCGATCCATCCCTGTGACCTGGAACTTGTGGGAGAGCATCGGTGTGACAGCTGGGCTTTTGGAGTCTGAGCAGGAGAAGGAGTGGAGGCTGTTTGGATCTGTGTGATTTATGTAAACAAAGCGTGTCTGACCACTTATCAGGGGGTCACATGCTCTCTGGTAAGAGCAGAATTTTGGTGGTGTGGAGTGACACCTGCTTTTCCATTTCCTTTCTGACATGGATTGGGGACTCTGTTTCACTTGTGACTACCTTTTCATCTTTGATCATTTCACCTATTTTTGGACTCATAATCTAGCACTGCACTATTTGCTTACATTCTAGGACTTTAAGTTTGTGCCCCCAGCAAAGTCTGGGAGATCTGTGTCCCTACTTCTGCAGGGTCCAATAATCCACCCCTATTCACCATTTTTTACTTTGGACGCAGATGAACTTCATCAACGGACCACTACCTGGTGCCTTACTAGTTCTTAGTCCCCATTGGCAGTTGCCATGAATGTTTCTGGGCTCAAAGCACACTCAAGTTTGGGGGAGGGGGGGGGTGGAGTGGGGAGGGTAATGTTTCTATGTACTGGCTTTTATGATATAATTGTTGTTCTATGGGCAAGATGGTTTACAATGGCTATGAGTTCTCGGGCATATACCCAGCTACACATTTGGTTGGGGGGGGGGGGGGGGGG
>BLSH010330588.1:244114-254645 GCA_018402905.1 Glandirana rugosa
GTAGGGTCAGTAGTGATAGGTCCCTCCCATCCAGTCAAACGGTGAATGACTTATCCGCCCTAGGGGGCAGACAGACGGGGGATCCCGCCTATTCAGTAAGTGGCAAACTGACCTACCCTCCCTGGATAGTGATGACTGGGATGAAGGAATACAATACACCCCCCTGATGAACTCTGCTAGAGACAGGCTTATCCAGGTCAAATTCCTGCATAGAGCCTACTATACCCCTACTCGACTTGCTAAGATATACCCGGACAGGTCAGATAGGTGCCCAAAATGCCTGACTGAACAGGACACATTCATACATGTGGTGTGGACATGTCCTAAAATCCAGGAATTCTGGAGAGTGGCGATTGGGTACCTCAACCTAGTAGGTTTTGTAAAGGTTGATCTAGCTCCTCGGACCCTCCTCTCTACAAATATATATATATATATATATATATACATACATATATATATATATACCCCGCCCCCCCCCCTACATTTGTATGCTAGTAGCTTTATCTAATGCTTGTCTGTTACTCATGCTTGCCCATACTCACTAAGACTGTTCTAACTGCAAACAATGTAACCTAAAAGCCATGCCATGTTTGTCATGGTCTGTTCTTATTTGAATATAAATAAAAAAACTCAAAAAAAAAAATCTCTACTAGTTTGGCGCTGACCTAAGGGCTTCTTCTGGAGTGTGTAATAGTCTAACAAGGAGAAAAAAAAAATATACACATGTATATATATATACACACACACACACACACACACACTATATATATGTATATACACACACACACACATATACACACACACACACACACACACACACACACTCTCAAAGGGCATTTATACATACAATAACGCACATATGTTGCACCTCAAGAAGGAAGAGAGCAGAAAAAGAACAGACACTTGGATCTCAAAGCAATTCCCGTAAACAGTGATATATAGGCAATATAAAAGAAAAATAGTGTTTTAGTAGGTTATACTGATTAAAGACATAGAATTCAATATATGAAATGGTGAAATACAATTCCAGGGTATGATTTATAGTCTGTTAATTTGATTTATAATTTGATTAATAGGAAGGGTCTATAAGAGAGTACTTCATTAAGGCTGGGGGCTTGGTTGCCCCCAGCCTTTCTATCCATAGCATTTCTCTTTGTAAAATGATTTTGACTCCTGGGGCCCTATACTGCATACTCTAACCACAGACCTGGTCCACTCACTGACAAAGCTGCACTTTGTATACCTCTAAGTACTTATCTTAAAAAATAGTACACTGTTGATTTAATGATTTTCTATATACACTACATGTATCACAATATATATATACACACTATATATACACACTATATATATATATATATATTCATTCATTTTTTTTTTCTCCTTCTTAGACTATTACACGCTCCAGAAGAAGCGCTTACGTTAGAGTGAAACTAGTAGAGCATTTATTACTGCTACTACACAGATTGGAATCACCCAGGTTATATCTGACCGGGTCCCCTTTGGTATTTCTTATTATTGAATTATTTAATTCACCGTGTTACTTTAAGGGGTGCCAAGGTTCTAGTGACTATTGGGAATTACAGAAGCCATTTATCCAGGGCCTGGGATGGGCCTCTGGATCACATCTTCAAAACTTGTCAGTTTTTAACTGAAGAATTGCATATATGTATTTTATATACTGTGTAGTTCGTTTTTTTGTCTACCTTTTGATGAACTTTTTGTACAAAATAAAACTCATTGTTAGATCATTTTAATTCATGCCTGGAAAGTCCACTTTCCCCCCATTAATCTATTCCAAACACGTAGTCTTCCAATAGGATGTGGCAAGTTGTACCTATTCCCATCATTCACAGTTCCACCCTGTGATGAGGGTTCCTCTCCCACTTTTTTCTTTAGTAATATTCACCGGACAGTAGATGGGTGGACCTCGGTCCTACTCAGTTCCACCAGTTCTGTGCTGATGGCACTGCTGAACATCTTGCGTTGTTGAAGGGAAATAAGCATGTGTGTTTCACGAGCTGCATTAAGTTTCTGACCATTGTACCTAGGGGCCTGAACGTTACCCATTTCTTTGTGTTTCTTCAAAAGAGCTTGAACAGCACGTCTTAAAAACCCCCAGTCCGCTTTGAAATCTTTGCCTGGGAGAGACCTTGCTAGTGCAGTATAACTACCTTGCTGCTGTGCTCAGTATTGACATGGTGTACCTGTGACATGAAACGGTCTTCCACAACCTAGCATTAGTAGCAGAGTTTGGCTGTTCCTCACCCAGTTTTAAACTGCCTACATAGCCTGTTTCTGTTTCAGTTAATGGCTGTGTTTCAACCTACATATAAAACTGATTATTGGCACGTGCTTGGTAAAAATTGGTTAATCATACATTGGACTCTAATCCCACAAAATCCCTTTGTGAAAGTGTACAAAATGTGCAAGTGCAAGAATTTATGCTGGTTCAAAGCAAAAGGGTAAACACTAAATATTAATTTGACTGATAAAAAACAAACATGTAAAATAAATATATTTCTTTAAAGCATTCTTACTTTACAGCATTTATTCACACTTGCCTAAAATATAAACAGATATTCAAAAAAAATTAAAAATTACAAAAAAAGGTGCTAGTCAGAGAACACGAAAAAAAAAATGCAAAGGCTTTGCTTATTAAAAGAGAAGTGCAGGATTTGAAAAAAGAAAAAGAAAAAGAAAAAAAAAAAAACACTCGTCTATGTAGCATCAGTCCGATGTTGCAGTTGTCTCCTGCTGGCTCTACACTGAGAACTGAGCGATCAGACTGCTGAATGCTCGGTTCTGAGGTCCACTCTGAGTAGTAATTTATTAAAAATACTGTACATTTTACAGCCTTGTTCCATTTAAGAGGAATACATACATAAAAAGAACCTCCAAGGCAAAAAACTTGGTATCATACTATACTATAATTTAATTTAATACACTTGTCAAATGAGCATAACCTAAACCACAAGGAGCTTCCCATTATCTAATGACTAACAACAAAAAAAGTTTTATTTCGAATAATTCTTTTTACTTAAGCAAACAGATTATATCCTGGTGTTTTGTTACCTTCGCAGACAGTCTGTTAAGGTTGTCGTTCCTGACACATGACTTTCCCCATTCACAACACCACTGTCACCTCCAGGGCTCAGCGGCCAAAATGGGCTTGAAGAACCTGGTAGATCCAAGCTGATGTCCCAAAATGGGTCTATTGTTGTTGAAACCCCACTAAAAAGTGAAACAGACACAGTATTATAAGTAAATATTTATATATTAAACTAAATGTTTGCAAGAACCCCAAAAACCACTCCATACTATTTGATCCACTTGCAGTTTATTTTAATGTTTAGAGTAACTAAGCTTTTGAATCTTTTTTACCTGAAGAGGAATGTAATTTTCTCAATACATGTGTGCAACCCAATTTAATAAGAGTTGAAAAAGTTCACTCATAAGAAAAGAGTGACAATTCAATTAGCCAATTACATTAAAAGCCAATTTCTGATTTGGTTTGCACATGACTGGATAATGAAGTGATTCTTCACTCTTTTTGTGTGAACAGTCTCAATTCTTTTACCTAATAGTGGAAGAGGAAGCAGTATAACCCTGCTTGGAACCTTCACAGAAGACAAAGGAGAACTTGATTTTTCTGAAGGGAGATGTTGCACCAAGGTAGACCTTAAAGTGATAGCAAAGGCCAACTATTCTTACAAATGTTCTCCCACCCACCTTGCATACCCTGTCTAAAAAGAGCTGTGCGCCTGCCCTTTTTTTTTTTTGTTTTAACCAGTCTGGTCAGGTGATTAAGCATGGTTCCCTTGTGTAAAGGAGCATCTGACAATAGCTGTGAATTCTCTAAGCAACGGTGTCACCCATAGGCTCTTGCGGCCCAACCGTTGTCAGCTTTCCTTCCTCTCCCCTGCACCAGCCACTGACAGAAGAGCCAGAGCTGCTGGATCATGTGACTGGACTGAAATAAAAGTAGGCAAGTACAAACTAGATCTTTTTTTTATCCAGGGTATGTAGGATAGGTAAGAGGAGGGTGTAGGGAACAGTTTAATAGTTAGCCTTTTCTTCACCTTTAAAAGCTCTGACCACATCCAGGCAATGGAGTGAAATCTCCTTGCCGTGCTTTTGGGCTAGACAGAGAAGGAAGGATAGTATCCTCAATGTAAGACCAGCTTTGGGGAGGAAGGAGGGTCCGAGTCTCAGGACTGCTTTGTCTCTATGCAAGATAAGAAAAGGTTCTTTACATAAAGCCGCTCGCCCACTCAGACAGCGAGATGAGGAAATGTAAAAAAGTCCATCTTAACGGTAATATCCCCAATGGGATATCCCAAAACTGTTCAATGGAAGGTTATTAAAAAACCTAATACCAGATTCAGATCCTAGGGAAACATGGGAGGTCAAAGTGGAGGACTGGCGTGAACAGCTCTTTGTACAAAGGTTTATAAAAGAACCTAAAAGTATCTGGAAGAGAACAGGTAGAGCAGAAACCTTTCCCTTTAGGCTGGGTTCACACTATCCGACACAAAAACAGTCAGACTTTTGATCCTACTTTGTCCTGCAACATCGTTCCTACTTCTGTCCTACTTCCATCCGACTTGAATGAACAAGATAAGATTTTGCTCCGACTGAGATAGTGACTTGTCCTTTGACCAATCAAAACAATCCCAGTGGGAGATAAATTCCTTTTACTGCTGCTGTAATCACCAAGTCGGATGTCGGATGTCAATGGGCTGAAGTAGGACCAAAATAGTACAGAAACCTTTTTCAAAGTCGGGCCGACTTGCGTCGGATCAGTTAAGATGGCTCTCACAGGGAAACATTGATTTTGTGATGTAATGCGACTTGTGCTCACAATGTTGGTCCGTTTGTCGGACAAGTGTGAACCCAGCCTTAGAGTGCTAACAGCCAAATGCTGTGCCAGGCCAGACTGGAGGAAGGCTGGGATGTAAGGGACAGAGAGATGCCTGGTTTCGTTTCAGCCAAAGTATGCCTTCCAGGTGCCATGCTAGAGCCTATGAGAAGTATATTTTTTCACTTTTGAATAAGGTGGAAATTAATCAGAACTGCCCCTTATCTTTTATGACCACGGTTTCAAACAACCATACCATTAAAGCTAGCAAGCAGGATGAGACCATCCACCAGAAGCTTCTCCCTATACACCCTCCATACATCTGCATTTGGGACCATCAGAAGGACACCACCTGCTGGACACACCGAGTACACACTAATGATGCTCTTTTCATACCCAAATAAGTTACTGACCTGTTGTCAATTAACCTAATTGCAAAACATTCTTCCAGCTTTTATAGAACTTGTTTTCCATATTTAGAATCCTGGGGAGTGCTGTATATCATTAACGTACAATCTACGGAAACCATAGGGTGCCTGATGCAGCAACTTAAAGGGTTTGTTAACCCCCCCCAAAAAAAATATACTGTTCCTGTCTCTTTAATGTGCAATTAGCAGCATGGTGCTTTTGCTTTTTAAATTAGCCCTCTGTATCCCCTAAAATACCTGTTTGATAATGCCAGGTCATGTCTGGAGGTGATAAACTGCAGCGCTGCTTTTTTTCTCTGCCCCTTTTTATCCCACCACCTGCAGGAGCTTGCTGCCATCAGAAACACAACATACAAATTATCCAGAGATGCTCAGCTTCGCCTCCGCTCCTACTTTCGGGGTTGTCTTTTACAGGGGCAGGTATCCAAAGAGCACTCTGACTGCCCCACCAGTAATTTCACTAAGGGGGATCCTGAGTCATGTCTCCTCTGCTGTGACTTAAAGGGACATATACTCTAATGCACAGTGACCTCTAACCCCAGCAGTGAACACTCTTAGAAGGAACATTGGAGCCTCCGTATGTCCAAATAGTTAACCACAGGCAAAGAATGAACAAGGCAGGAGATGGAAAATAATGGGTGGGAGACAGACCACTACTCACCACACCTTCAGAAAACAACTTGCCACAAATCCACAGCCGTGACGTCTGCGGAACTTCATGAACCTGAGCAGAGGTGCTTCAAATTTGTAAGGGGAACAATGACAGATAATTGCAGTGGTTGGTCATATGCGCCACCCTAGAGAATAAACCCCAAACGCTGGACAACACTGCCGAACCTGCACATATCAAATTATTGCATTTGCTCAATGGCCGCAACGGGGGGGGGGGGTTGGGGGTAATAAGAGTCTTTATTATCCAGCCTGTCACCCAGTAAGTGACTTGCTTGAAGGAAAAAACAAAAAACAAAAAGGGACTGGATTTTTTTTTTCTGCTCCCAACACTTGAGCCCGTGTACACATGTCCAGAAAATCGTATGAAAAATACAGCTTTCGGAGCAATCATACGATAATCGGTACACTTTCAGCCCCTTTGTGCTGAGGCCAATTTTAAGCTTTCAGTGCTGTTGCACTTTAAATGACAATTGCGTGGCCATGCAACACTAACCATATGAAATTTTTCTGCTAACCAAAAAAGACCGTTTATAAGAAAAAAAAAAAAAAAAAAAAAAGTCTTTGTTTTGGTTATAAAATGTAGCAAATAAGTAATTTTTCTTCTTCACTGATGGGTGCTGACAAGGCAGCAATGAGAGTGGAATGAAAAGCTGGCACACCATTATGCAATCTATCTGGCATTTCATAAAGGGATTTGGTCCTCTTGAAAGAAGTAGTGGCTGACAGATATACTCTCACAGCCCAATCCACATCCAGGCAATTGAGGGAAATTTCCTTTTGGTGAACTGGAGAGCTGGACAAAATGGTAGAAGAGCAATGTACAAGGTGAGGTGAATGGCGGCATCTACCCGAGGAAAAAATTAAGTTATTGGCCTCAACACCACCTTCCTCCTGTGCAAAAATAGAAAGGGTTCCTTGCAGGATCAGTTTACCAATCCAGAAACTCACCTCACGGACTTGAGGGCAAAAATAAACACCAGCTTGTAGGTGAGAATAGAGAGGAATATTTGAATGGGATCAAAAAGCATTCTCTGAAGTTCACAGAGAATCAAATACAGATGCCACAATGTCGTAGCAGAAAAGGAAGACCCCTTTTACAAAAATCTTCAGCCAAGAGGAGCAAATGGTCTCTGAAACAGAATAGAAAGGGCAGACCGTAGAAAGAATAGAATAGAGAATATTCTAGAATAGAAAGAATAGAATAGAAAGCCTTAACTGTGCCAAGAGCCAAACACTGGTCCAGACCCAGTTGCAGGAAGGAAAAGATTTGTCCTATTGAAAACCTCTTTGGGTTGAGGCCCGAAATTCACACCAAGTGAAATATATCTTCTATCCAAAGCCAGATTTAGGGAGAAGTAGCTATCCTAAGTTTTGGGAATAAGGGCTTGTTTATACATGTGCCAAGGGCCTCTAAAAAGAGATCAGCACAAATCGTTTTGCAGAGGCATTTTACAGATGGTGAGGCGATATGTTAGGGGGCAGTTGCAGTGTTTTCAGGGCTGGGCTCAGCCCTTCCTTTTCAGAGCTCTAGCGCTCAGCTGTTGGTTAATTGCCAGTACTCTTCATTCAACAGTGACTCACTTGGTTTTCATTTCCTGCTCGCCAGCTAGACCTGCTGGCTATTTAAACTGCTTGGATCAAATCTCCTGTGCATTTGCCTGGTCAACATATCCGGATACTCTGCTGTGTTTTCCTGTTAAAGACTTTGCCTGGCTGACTTCCCTTCTGGTTCCTGATCCTGTTTGCTGCCTCTACTACACTGATCTCTGGATTCCTGTTTCACTGGCTTGTTCAGACTACCCGCTCTGGTTACCGAACCCTGGCTATGTTTTGACTAAGTTTGTTCCATTTGTACCATTCTACTAAAAAGCATGTTTTTTACTGCACTTCTGTCTCAGTCTGATTCATGGTTCCTGAGAAGTGTGAACTCATTCACTTGAAGGGATTACAATCGGCAAGCACTACCAGGTTTGATTACTGCTGCGATTGTGGTATATGTACAATGACAGCCACTGTAGCTTAGGGGGGGAAGCAGAAACAATGACCTCAACCACAAGTGTAAATTAACCGCAAGACTCAAGATGCCCCTAACCTTTAAAACCTGGGCTTTCAACAACCATGCCCAATAAAGCCACCGAATGTGAAGCAGAATGGCAAATAGGTCCTCAGGACAGAGGTTGCGGCAGAGCCCATGAAGCGTCTGTCAGGAGTCTTACTAAATACGATGGGGCCAGTCTGAAGCAATGAGAATCACTGAAGTGTTTCAGGGGTAAGCTCATCAGTCAGGGAATGAGCATTTCTGCAGCCACAGCCACTGGCTCCAACACTGCTAAGGCTGTGGGCAAATCAGATACAGAAACTGCAGGAAAGAGTCAGCAACTAGGTGATGTAGGTCAAACTCTTGCATGACTGTGGTTAATCATCAGATGAGGGGTTCCAAATACACATGATAAAGAGGATTCCAAAAGCAAAAAAAGAGGTTAACACGTTTTCAGCTGTGGATGTCAGTGGCCACGCTGCAAGCAATTAGTAGAATGTAAGCTAGGGGGATCCAGATCAGCAGGACTGTCCTCGCTTTAGTTATATGTGTGAATGGGAACACAAACCTATAATGAGGTTCTCTCAAATTTGACGGCAAAAGTGGAAATATGGTTTAAATTCATTTAATCTAGTTCATTGCCATACAAACATTTTAGAAAGCAAGAGGAAATGTATATGCCCCATATTAGGGAAAGTTCCATTTGTGTAAAATGCATTTTAATCACTGAAAAGTGGCACAACTTACTGGCACACTTGACAAGTTACATCAGATTGGAGGCCTCCTGTGAAAATTTGGTCTATGATACAGTTACAGTGGTTCGGATTATTGGCCTTTTTTCCATTGTCATCACCTAAAAAAAAAAGAAAAAAAAAAAAAAAAAAAAAATAAATGCTGAAAATAATACAACGGTCTTTAGAAGTTCTTACAAACTGAATAGTAGTTTTCAGTTTCAACTTTACAGTCATCTGCCTGTTCAATAAGACCACAAATACCTAACTGATAATGCTACTTTACTATTCCATCAGCAGGTTTAGGTAACAAATCAATGTATAAAGTTGTAAATCTGGGTCAAGAAAATGGGCCTGGTTCCTCCCTACACCCAAAGATGAAGCCTACGCCCCCCCAAACAAGAACTACCTAAAACAATAAAAAAAATAACAAGTGACACACTCAATGAGATGTGTCCCTACTGCTGCTATGTCCTGCTTTCACCAAAATCTTACTCCTGCAATAATCACCCTACCTCCAAATAATCTTTGCATGAGGCGGGGGTTAATAGAACTAAGTCTGTGACAAGCACTCATCAAAACTGCCCAACTATGCCCGCCCTTTGCACCCAGCTGCTCCAGCTTCCATGACTATAAAAAGAGCTACAAATGGAGGATAGACAGTTGATTGGTAGGTCTGCCCCTTCAATTTATAGATCACGGTCCATTCATAGAAGCGGTTGTAACTGCTCCTATGAATGGAGCAGCTGGGTGGGGAAAGGGGAGCCAAAGGATGACACAGTAGTACACAGAACAATGCAAAGCATACATCTCACTGAAGATAAGCAATGTCCCTTCTGCTGTTTTTATTTTTTTAAACTTAAGCTTTAATTTTTGGCACCCTTCCAGCACCTATAACTCCTGGCTCTGTTGAGCATTATTCATAGCATAGAGTTTTAATATAACCTATGCTTTAAAGTGGGGCAAGCACAATGAATTATTAAATTACAAAGCTCTCCCTTACAAATCTACTAAGACTGGCAATCACTGCACCCTGCCAGGAAATCAGATAAATTCTAAAATTCTAAAGGTCCCTCATTTATCTCACTCTAGATAGATATCTCCATAGCGGACTGTAAACAGTGTGACATTTGGTCGATTGGTGGTCCTGCCAGAACATTTTCAGTCCAACACCACCTGAATCCTAAGACACTACTCAGGTATTTTGAGAGCCAATGGTGCTAGTGGCAAGATTCCTCTATCCACGCTATTTAGCATTGACAGAGTGCCCGTTCACACCACAAAAACGTCCTCCAGATCCATTGTGGATGCGCTTCCGCATGTGCTTTTTTAATGCATTCCAGTGCATTTTTGGATGCATTTCAGATATTTTTTTCACTGTACTGGGGTCCGGTGCGCTTTTGATGCAGTGTTTATGCTCTTTACCGTGTTCCAGAGCAGTTCTGTGAAGGAAAAAAAGCAGCATGTTGTACTTCTTTTCTGGAACTGAAAAGCACTGCACTGGTGTGAACCCATATAACATACTTTCCATGAATTTGAAGCAGAAAAAAAGCACTGCACTACATGTGGTGTGAAAGGGCCCTTAAAAAATTCTGGGTGTGCGGCCAGCATTTCTCCAGATAGGAGGTCTCTCTCTCTTTTCCTATGTCTCCATCTATCTAAAAAGACAAGTCTATACAATTTCTTTAATTTTAAGGGGCCAGATCTGAAGAGGATGAGCAGGAGAAAACAAACAAGATGCAGTACAAGTTTAGAAAAGCACGTTCACCCTCAAAGAATTGATGTGCTCAGCACAGCTAGT
>BLSH010330588.1:261250-280974 GCA_018402905.1 Glandirana rugosa
AAAAAAGCGCGTTGTCCTTACCCCTTGGCAGGACCGTTCCGACGACGACCCTGGCCATTCGCCGTCACCGTCGCGTTTTGACTTTTCCGTCTTCTGTTCGGGAGGAGACGGACTACCCGAAGGTGGAGGGTAAGAAGCCCACCCCCCTGAAGAAGACCCCAAGCGTCTGGTCACCCGATGAGCGTAAAGGCTGGCCACCCAAGCCATCCACCACAGGTGGCCCATGTCCTATCTCAAGACGAAGTGTGTCGTCTCTTTCAAAATGTGCGTGGGGAGGGAGGGAGGAGTTACAGAGTCACATCTCCTCCCCACTGTAGGCAGAGGAGGGCTTGTCTTCTGCCTTTTCAGTTTTGCGCTGCCACTGCCGCTTACCGGTCCCAGCAGCAGCCTTGCCAGGACGGTTCCCCATTCCTGTTGCGCGAAAAAAAAACTCTTCTGACCTGAAGAGACAGGCCCCTGTCTACGGCGGAAATCTCGCCTTCCGGGCTCCGGGAGGAAAGTACTCTTTCCACCAGTGAAATCCTTAATGATCTCATCCAGCCGTGGACCAAAGAGACGGCCCCCCTGGAAAGGAAGATCCGCAAGGCCTTTTTTGGACGCGTGGTCTCCCGACCATGAGCGTAACCAAAGGACTCGTCTGAGACAGACGGCAAATACAGCCATTTTGGATAACAGGGAGCAGATCCAGAGCTGCATCACAGAGGTATTTGAAACCCTGAAACAAAAATTCAGCCTTCTGCGTCACATCCATCAGGTTACCGCAGTCCAGATCATTCTGGAGCTCCGCCATACGCTCAGAAAAGTACTGCACCGCAATGGCAGACGCCAGGGCCGGCCGCAGAGCTGAGCCTGCTAATAGAAAGAGGGCTTTTGACACCACCTCTGTCCGCCTATCAGCCGGATCCTTAAAAGATGGGGACCCCTGCAAAGGGATGGTCGTCGCCTTGTTAAGGCGGGCCATCGGTGGGTCCACCGCAGGTGAAGTCCACTTCTGTAGAAAACCATCCTCAAAAGGATAACGGATGGCAAAACGTTTTGAAAGCGAAAAGGAATGCTGCAGACGCTGCCATTTACGATAAATTAGGTAATCAAAGAACTGATCATAAGGATAAGCTCTAGGAGCTCTGGGGGGCCTGGCCGATCCGCAAACAAATGCAGACTTCTGTGACTCGCCGTCCTGGCTCAGTTGCAGATAAGTGCGAATCCCAGAGATAACGGCGGATACCAGTGCCTTTTCGCGCACAGCCGCCGCCCCCTGATCCTCCTCACCGTCAGAGGGGACTAGTTCACCTTCAGAATGCTACACTGGGGTCCCTGTGACCCCCGAGGCCATCTCCGGTTCAGAATCCTCCCCTGAGGAACAGGGGGCAGGAGGGCGTTTTTTAGGGGCCCCTGGAGCGATGCTTGGCTCCACCCGGGGAAGAAACTTGCTAAAAACTACCCTCACCTGGTCCAAAAATAACCCCTTGCGCGGAGTGCGCTGTTGCTGAATCCCCCTTAGCAGGCACTGCAGGGCACTCTGCCAGCGTTTTTTTTTTTTTTGAATAGCAAGTAACTGCAATGAAAAAAAACACCTGTTTAAGGCACCCCCACACTGCCGCACACCACCGCCCCACAGAACGCCACCAGCACCCCAGGAGAGCCCAGCTATACTTGCTGTTTGCTGCCAGTAACTTTTCTGAGGACCGCCAGGAGAGCTGCGCCATCAGCCACACCATTCCAAAGAGAAAGTAAAAACGACTGCAGCACGTTTTTACAGCATGCAGGGACTCCAATATGGGAGGTCATCCACTAGAGGCCAAAACCACCTGCAGGGAATGTGACTACAGTAAAATGGCCTCTTTTAGCACTAGAGGGCAGCTTCACAGTGAAAAAATGTCCGCGACTACGGCAAAATGGCGGACGGATCACCACATGGCGGCCCAAGTCCCCGAAAGAACGGAGAAACGACGGGTTCGGTGCGGGGGGTGGGGGAGAAGGACCAGAGGACCCACACCAGTGGATACCACCCAGAAAGTGTCGGACACCCGTCGCCCCCCCCCATGCCTGAAACAGGGAAGAGGGGGGCATTCACTCGCCACTGCCGTCGGGCGTAGCGGGTAGCCACCCGTTTGCAGACCTTTCGCCCCTGCCTGGGCGAGATGCTGCCGGCCGAAAAGCACCCGAACTGGACCGCAGTCCGGGACCTGGGCACAGGTGGGGTACACCCCCAGGCCGCCCGCTCGGAACGGGCATGATGTGGCGGGTCCCCATACCACGGGACTGGCTCGCATCGGTCGGCCGGGCAAAGTACAGAGTCCTGCATGACCCTCTATGCCCCAGCCAGCTTCTTGATTGTAGATGAAAAAAGGAAAATAAAAGAAATAAAACAAAACGATCTCAAACCTGACCGCAGATCCCCTAAGGGAGCCAAGTCAACTCCTGCAAACTAGGCATAAAAACTGATGAGCTGAGCTAGGTAGGGGGTTTATGTGGGAAGAGGGGACGGCCCCCCATGGGAGGGGCCAGCTTGCTTCTTCCCTGCCTAGTTAACTCCTAATAGGACGAGCATAAACCACGTCATGGAGAGCTGCGTCTGTCAGTGAACGTAGGAGAAAAGGGAAAGGAAAAGGGAAAGGGAAAGGGAAAGAAAAGGAAAGTTGCACAAATGTTCGTACTGGAGAGGACCGCTTTACAACTATACCACACCAACATTTTGGAGCGGATCAATTATTTGGATATACAAAATACAAAATTATATAGATTCACAATAATTTAATTCAATTTACAGAGTTACGTTTTCTTCAATTCAAATGAGTAAATAGCTCCATACATGGCAATCACTCCCATTGAATGTAAAATTGGAGAAATCACTTAAAATGATTTTCCATAAGGCCTCATACACACAGCTGTTTTGTACAGCCACGTTTGAGCGTTTTTTACAGCTCTTCATGTTATTCAATGGCCCCTTAAAAATGCTGACATTTTTGAGCTGTAGAGGGCATCGGCGTTAGTGAGCTGTAACTAGAACGCATGAACAGTGTGTTCCCAGGCTGCAGCGTCATGGCATTTTTGACGCAGAGCTGGCAAAACGCTCAATAACGTGGCTTAACGTTGTATACACAGCGTTAAGCCTTCATCTGGCGTTCTATTCAAAATCAATGGTTCCCTATGGGAGCCCATTGATTTGGATAGAAGTCGCACCAGAAGTCGGATCATGATGATCCGACTTGCGTGCTAAGGATCTTGAAGGGGAACCCCTGCAAAAATTTGCGTGCGGTCCCCCCCCTTCCCAATAGGTACCAGGCCCTTCGATCTGGTATGGATTTTAAGAGGAACCCCCACGCCGAAAAAACAGCGTAGGGTCCCCCCAAAATCCATACCAGACCCTTATCTGAGCACGCAGCCTGGTAGGCCAGGAAAAGGGGGTGAGGACGAGCAAGCGCCCCCCCCCTCCTGGACCATACCATACCGCATGCCCTCAACATGGGGAGTATAGGTGCTTAGGGGCGGGGGGCTATGCCCCCCCCCCGCCCCAAAGCACCATGTCCCCATGTTGATGGGGACAAGAGCCTCCAGATGCCAGCCCCCCACACTATGTGAATGAGTATGGGGTACAGCGTACCCCTACCCATTCGCCTGGAAAAAAAAAATGTACAAAAAAAAAAAACAAACACTACACAGCTTTTTAAAATATTTTATTAAATCAGCTCCGGCGTCTTCTCCCTCGTCTTCCTTCTTCAGCTCTTTTGCAGGGTCTTCTGAGGGATCTTCTGTCTTCAGTTCTTCTGCTGCTGTCTCCTCGGCTTGTTAAAGGGGGGCTTCCAGATTTCGATAAGCCCCCGCCCGCAGACACCGACAACCAGGGTCAGCGGGAAGAGACTCTTAAGGACAAGAGCCCCCCCTGCCCCAAAGCACCCATACTTCCCATGTTGAGGACATGCGGCCTGGTATGGTCCGGGGGGGGGGGGGGGGGGTTGCTCGTCCTCACCCCCTTTTCCTGGCCTACCATGCTGCGTGCTCAGATAAGGGTCTGGTATGGATTTGGGGGGGTAGATCAAAGGGCCTGGTACCTCTTGGGGGACAGGAACCGCACGCAAATTTTTGCGGGGGTTCCCCTTCAAGATCCTCAGCACGCAAGTCGGATCATCAAGATCCGACTTCTGGTGCAACTTCTATTCAAATCAATGGGCTCCTATAGGGAACCATTGATTTTGAATAGAGGTGGAGAAACGCCGCAGAAAGCTAGCGCGGAAAAACGTGCATTGACGTCAATGCATAACGCTGATTAAAATCGCGTTTGATGTTACTGCTCGTTTTTCAATACGCCCGTGTATATGAGGCTTAAAAGCTAAACTGAGTTCAGCCACTGCAGCTAGAGAAGGAAAATGCATACTTTTATGGACAGGGAGCAGCAGTGGCTGCTCGGGGGCACACATTCAGAATCCAGTGCCTCCTGCAAATGGCAGGACAAAGGGTGATTGAGGGGCCAGCAGTTTATGTGGAAAGTGCCCCACCATGCACTGCATATGTAATGGCATGCATGAGCAGCATTTGAAAGTGAGAAGTGCCATCATGTATTCAAGGGGTTTGGATAGCATAGGCGCTTTCTGCAAATTTTTTTTCACGGTGAACATAGAAGCAGCATTAAGGGTTGAGGCAAACCATTTACCACTAGCAGGGGTGCTTATATTGGTCAGCTTTTATTTATCCTAAAAGAAAAAGATGAAAACTGGTGCTGCAACGGTGTTAAAAATGTTAACTGGAGTTTGGCTTTAGGTTTCTAATAAAGTCCATCTAAATCTGCTAGCGCCCCTAACAGTAGTACTATCGCCCCAGCTTAACACTGCTGTCAAAGGGTAGCTCCATTCCTTAAACAGTAAAGTAGAGAAATGAAGGCTACATGTACACAGGACATTTTTTCAACCTCCCCTGAACGACTCAACCTGACAGCTATAAACAGACCTTTAAAAACGTCCGTTTAGCCATGTTTCCATGCCGTGTTTGCGTCTAGAAGGGTTTTTTTTTTTGTTTTTTTTAATGAAAAACGTCTAACCACTTGCCGCCCGCCATGGGTTGACTGCGGCAAAGTGGTTCGTTATCACAAAACGCTGCCGTCTGACGGCGGCCACGATAACGAGTATTGTGAGCGCGCCCAGGGAGCGGGTAGGGCGGACTCAATCTCCGTTGGCTACCCGCGATGGCTCCCCCGCAGTGAGAGAATGGAAGTCCGTGTATGTAAACACGGATCTCCGTTCTGACAGAGGGGGAAGGAATGTGATCACAGGATTCCAGTGATCACTCCCCTCCCACTGCCAGCCCAGCCCCCATACAGTTAGAACACACTGAGGGAACACAGTTAACCCTTAGGAGCGCCCCCTCCAGGTTAACCCCTTCACTGCCAATAGGCATTTACACAGTAATCAGTGCATTTTCATAGCACTGATCGCTGTATAAATGCCAATGGTCCCAAGAGTGTCAAAATGGTCAGACATGCCCGCCGCAATATCGCTAAAAATCGCAGATCGCCGCCATTACTAGTAAAATATATATAAAAAAAAAAAAAACATAAATGAATTCTCATTCGTGAATGCGGCAACTTTTGCGCAAACCAAGCGGTGATTGCGATTTTTTTTTACCACAAATATGAGGAATATAAATCGGCCAAATCCGATGAAAAAAATGTTTTTTTGTTTTTTTGGATTTGTATGTTAGCAAAAAGAAATAGTTTTTTTTTTTGGAAAATTGTCGCTCTGTTTATAGAGGTGATCAGAAATTATGCAGAAGTGATCAAATACCACCAAAAGAAAGCTCTATTTGTGGGAGAAAAGGGACACAAATTTCATTTGGGTACAACGTCGCATGACCGCGCAATTGTCAGTTAAAGTGACGCAGTGCCGATCGCAAAAAGTGCTCTGGCCCTAAACTGGGAAATCTTTCAGGGGCGGAAATGGTTAAACGAAACACTCCTAGACGCGAGTTACCGCATTTACAAGCTGTTACAGGCATTTGGCCTTTCAAATGCCTCTGAACATCTGTCCCAAACACATTTTTTACTTTCCAACAAATGCCTCTAAACTAAGCTGACCAGATTTTTAAAATGAAATTGTGGCAATCAGCGACTTATAGCGGGACCGCGAAATTGTGGAGGACAAATTGGACACCAAGTGACACTTTGTGGGAACCAGTGACATTAATACAGCGATCAGTTTGAAAAACATGCACTGTCACTGTACTAATGTACTGGATGGAAAGGGGTGATCATCAGGGGCGATCAAAGGGTTATATGTGTTCCTAACCAGTGTATTCTCACTGTGGGGGAGGTGCTTTTACTAAGGGAAGGCATAGATCTCTGTCCCTGCTTTGCAGGAACACAGGATCAAAGTCTTCCATACTGACAAAACGGTGATCTGCTTTGTTTACACTGGCAGACTGCTGTTCTGCGTGTGTACAGAATGATCGGCGGGTACAGAGAGACATCGAGTCCACCAGACCCGCTGATCGGCTCTGATACCCAAAAATGCAGGATCGCAAATATAATACACGTGATCCTGCACAGTGCGACCATCCTGTAGCAGTAACCCTGATATGGGGCGGTCGGCAACTGGTTAAGATCAGTATTACGATAAGACACAGGCAGCAGGCACTCTATCTTGGCTCTGGCTGGCTGTCACAGTGTGTCACATGACATGGTTGCTGTGTGCCGATACTTATGAACAGTAAGTTAACAAAATCAGCACCCAACAGCCATGTTATATGACACACTGTGCCAGCCAGCCAGAGCCATGCTAGAGTGCCTGCTGCCTGTGAGTTATGATACCATCCCCATTATGCCAGAGAGACCGACACGGTGCAATGTAGTCTATTCACAGACACCCCTAAAGCACACCTTTGTTGAAGCCTTGAAGGTACTGGCAGCCCCACAATCGGATCAGCTTCCCCTCTGTTCCTGCTGCTGGACACTATCAGCTGAGCTCAGCGGCCCCTGTTCAAATCCAATCTAGGGACAAAACCGGGGACAGACTTGGTCCGGGGACTGTCCCCTGAAACCGGGGACATCTGGTCACCCTACTCTAAACTCAACTGCCTAGAAACGACTATTAACGACCCTGTGTACATGTACCGATAACAGTAGAGTTCAGGGGCAGTGGAAAAAACACCCAACTACCCCTAAACATCCGTTTAGCAGCAGCAGAGTACATGAGGAATAAGGCATAGGTGTGTTACTGGGTTTAATACGGCTTTGGGTTTGCTCATAAAAATGGTTGGATATGTTTGGTGGGACACATGATGACATTCACCAAAATAGAAAAATCAACTTGAAAATTTTTTTTTTTTTTTTTTTACTCACTATAAAATGCTTTTCTTGGAGTCCATTGAGGGACACAAAAAACTAGATACAATCAGGTTATGCCATAGAGAATTGGATACTATCAAACAGGTCACTATATACCAGGTCCAGGATTACCCCCTCATACTTCCATGATGCCTCAGTTTTAATGCAAAGTAGTACCAAGTCAATGATCATAAAGACCTGTGTCCTCAATTAACTCAATGAAGAGAATTTTATGGGGAGTACAGAAAGCCTAATTTTCTTTCTCGTCCCCAAAGGGACAATGGAATTTAGATATTGTTGGAACATGCCAAAGTCGTCCAACTAAGGGATGGATAACTCAGCAACATCACTTACTGGCCCACAAGAACACAACTGGTGTTTCCCTGCAGCCAAGAGCCACCTGAAGCTGAGACAGAGTCCCCTAAAAAGATAAAGGAACCTGTCAAGACCAGAGGGGGCACAGAGAACCAACCTGATGCTCAAGAACGAGAATGAAAGAACGAAAGAAAACCGCCCACGAAAAACAGGTGGAAAAAGAACCAGAAACCTGAAACAACCGCCTGCAAGACTATCCAGCCGAGACATGCATTAATGATGCTAAACAAACCCAATTTGGTAAAAAAGCATGAACTGACGACCAGGTAGCCACCTTGCAAACTTAAGACACAGACGCCTGAAGTCAGAACGCCCAGGGGGCACCAAGTATCCTGGGTACAATGTGCCATATGGGGGTGGGGGGGGAGCCCGACCCTTAATGGCATAAGTCTGGAAAACTTTCTGCCCGATTCATCGAGAAATCATGTCAGGGGAGGCCTTTTCGTGGGTCTCTGCAATCACAAAAAGAGAACCCAACCTCTGGAGGGAGGCCATAGCAGACAGAAACACACAAAACACCCGGAGCACATACAAGGAGTGCAGTGCAACCTCCTCAGGATGCCAAGGCGGTGGACATATAGAAGAAAGAATAATATTCACATTCAGGTGAAAGGCAGACACCATCTATGGAAGGAAGAGACCCGGATGGAAAAACCATCATATCCCTGTGTAAAACCAACCAGGGAGACTTACAGGACAAGGCCTCCAGTTCTGACATGCAACTTGTGGAAGCGATCGCAACTAAAAAGGTGGACCTTCTACAAGAGAGTAAGCAAAGGAAGAACCCCAATATTCTCAAAGAGAGGATTCTGAAGAACCTAAAGAACCAGGTTCAGGTCCCACGTCAGCAACAGATTGCACTGCAGGAGCTACATGCTGAATCCCTTGAACGAATGTATAAATTGCATGGCCAAAAGACACTGAAGGGGGGGGGGGGGAAATCGCAAGGGCATAAACCTGTATCTTAATGGTATTCAAGACCAGTTTCTGATCACTGCCCCATTGAAGAAAGCCCAAAATAAGCCTTCCAAATACAATAGTAATTCTTCAAAAAGTAGATTTATGAGCCTTTAACGTGGTGGGAATCACAGAGCCCAACAACCCCATGTCTCTTAGAACATGGCTGTCAACAGCCAAGCCCTCAAGCTAGCTAGCCGGATGAAAGAGCAGTCCTTGGATAGTAAACCTTATAGAGGAAGCTGCCCATCAGGCTTGCCAAGGCCAATCTGCAGCGTTTAGCGCCTGGGATCCCATTGACCTCTATTCTGCACAGCAATTGCAGCAGAAGCCTAAAAGACGTAAATGAGTTTGAAAAGGCTCCGCAGTGCCACCAGAGTATCTGTTGCATCCGTCAGGGGATTCCTTGTTCTCACCATAAATCTTGAGACCTTCCTGTTATGACGAGAGGCCATCAGATCTACTTCTGGTTTGCCCCTCCGCAGACAGCTTTGATGAAATGCGACCAGGAGAACCAGTCTGTATGCTATGCCCAGAATGCAACAAAATGGCACCCACTGAAAACTGTGCAAAGTCCCCAGCGTGGCTGCTGAGCTCCTTGTCCCGCCCTGGAGATTGATGAAGGCCCTTGCCGTGGCATGGTACGATGCTATCCTGACCATATTCCTTCAAAAGAAGCTCTGTCCAAGGAGCTGGAGAAAGTCTGCTTTCTGACAAATGGGTCCGCAAACTGATTCTGCCAGGCTGCAAGGTGGAGTTTTTTTTTGTTTTTTTTTTAATCTGCTGGACAATTTCTTTCCCTCCACTCTACCCTTCCTGGTCTTGTCTACTGGCTGTTTAACCACTTCAGCTCCGGAAGGATTTCACACTTTAGGACCAGAGCACTTTTTGCGATTCGGCGCTGCGTCGCTTTAACTGACAATTGCGCGGTCGTGCGACGTTGTACCCAAACAAAATTTGTGTCCTTTTTTTCCCACAAATAGAGCTTTCTTTTGGTGGTATTTGATCTCATCTGCGTCATTTCTGATCGCCGCTATAAACAAAAGAAGAGCGACAATTTTGCAAAAAGACCCAAATTTATTACTTTTTGATAAAATACAAATCCAAAAAAAAAAAAATAAAAAAACATTTTTTTTTTCATAGTTTTGGCCGATTTATATTCATCCAATCAGCGTTTATTGATTGGTTTGCGCAAAAGTTGCCGCGTTTATGGATGATGAGAATTTCTGGGGTTTTTATTTATTTATTTTTTACTAGTAATGGCGGCAATCTGATTTTTAGCGGTACTGCGATATTTCAGCGGACATGTGGGACCATTTTGACACTTTTTTGGGACCATTGGCATTTATACAGCGATCAGTGCTATAAAAATGCACTGATTACTGTGTAAATGCCATTGGCAGTGAAGGGGTTAACATGCAGGGGGCGCTCTAAGGGTTAACTGTGTTCCCTGGGCGTGTTCTAACTGTGTGGGCTGCCCTAGCAGGGGAAGGGAAGGGATCACAGCTTCCATATAGAGGAAGGCTGTGATCACAGCCCTTCTCCCTCTCACAGAACGGAGGTCCGTGTTCTTTCAGTGCGGGGGAGCCATCGCGGGTAGCCGGCGGCGATCGAGTCTGCCGCACCCGCTCCCTGGCTCTCCCCCAACACAGTGAGCGCATGGGCACGCCTTCGGTGCCGCGCTCTCACAGTGCTAGTTATCGCGGCCGCCGTCCTGTGACGACGGTTTACGATAACGAGCCACCTTACCGCCGTCACGCTGCGGCGGGCGGTTGGCAAGTGGTTAAAGGGCGGGCAGGATCTGCTTCTCCAGGATGCAATAGCCCCAGTTTGGACCCAGAGAGGTTTTGGGCTTTTTTTACTCCAACCTGTTTTACAGTTACGCAGAAGGGGTCCGACTGATCCTAAACCTCAGGGCCCCGAATTGCTTGGTTCATGTACAGAAGTTCTGAATTTCCGTGATGGGCTTCTGGACTTCCTACACCTGCGAGTACAGTCTTTCTGCACTGATGGACAACTTGGCAATCACCATGCACACACTGCAGGAGTTCAGCTGAGGGCTGAACCTCAAGCAGTCTGCTCTGACCCGGACCAGGCATCTGGACTGTCTGAGACCAATTCGGGATTTGGAGAGGGCCAAGGTGTTCCGCCAGACTAGGTTCGGAAGCTCATTTGCTGCTATCCTGCGGATGGTCTTCTCTGCATTTTTGTATGCAGGTTCTGGGCCTTCTGGGGTGAAACCTTCGAGCCAGTCCCTTGCGAGGGTCCGGATGAAGGAAATCTGCTTCAAGTGGGAGAAGTCTCCTGTGCTCTTGGACAAGCAGATCAGTGTTGGACAATTGGCCAAGGCCTCCCTTCTCTGGTGGTTATGGTCTCCATCTCTTTGGGCTGGGAAGTTGTTTCTCCCTCTCCATTGGATTGTTGTCACAATAGATGCCAGCCTGTCCAGCTGGGGGGGTTGGAAGTTCTGGGTCAGAGGTTGGAAACAGACAGGAAGTCCTCCCCTATAGAACCACTCCCATACAGGAAGTACTTAAAATTCATAGCAAGTAATGAAGCCCCAAAAGAGGGGAAGGACCTCTGTGTTCCAGGATGAACTCCATTAAATGGATTTTACAGTTAAGTAGAAAAAAATGCAATTTTATCATACATCACGGGACACAGAACAGGCTTTCAATTAACATTTGGGATGTCCAAAAGCAATGCACTTGAGGGGAGGGAAATAGACTAAAACAGTTCATCAATCCTAAGGAACCTACTATACCGCCCGTAATGTGATGCAGAGAAAGCAGCATCCTCTGCAGCTCCCACATCCACTTGGTAAAACTTTGTGGACGTATTCACTGAAAACAGCCTTGCAGACCTAAGCCACTAACGCCCGATGGTGGGTAGCCCAAGAGGCTCCCACACTCTTAGTAGCGTGTGTCTTTATATGAAAAACACGTTTGAGTCTATTACTCAAGCTTAGGGCTTGAAGGGTTAAACTGACAGATCCCACAAGAAAATGTTGCTTTAGACACAGACTGTCCTCTTCTAGGATCCTGCGACAGCCCAACAACCAATCTGACTGCCTGATTGCTGCCGATGACCTTAAATAGGACCTACAAATACTGGATGGACCCTCTGCACACTGTTGCCTCCTTCACAGCAAACTATGTAATGAAAAACAGGGATGATTCGTTCACATATATTGCAATACATGCTTAAGCTGACCAACTCCGTCACAGTAATCCCTCTTCTTGCCAGTCCTACACTACCTTGCCACTGCAAATGTTATGGTGGACACCATGCCAACCTGGGGCATAAAGACACAAGGTGGGGGAGAGCTACAAGGTTCAGGTCTGATCACTGACCTGCATACAAAAAAGAAAAGATTTACCTGTGCTTAGATCATGTATTAGAACTATCAGGTGCTAAATAGGTGCAGATGGTCCATCCGGTATTTGTATTGTTAACATGCGGTCATGCCCCTTTAGCATCAGATAGTTCTAATACATGTACAAGTTATTGGGATCTGAGCACAGTTATATCATTTCTCTGTTGTATGCAGGTCAGTGATCAGACCTGAACCTTGTAGCTCTCCCCCACCTTGTGTCTTTATGCCCCAGGTTGGCATGGTGTCCACTGTAGCATTTGCAGTGACAAGGCAGTGTAGGACTGGCCAGAAGAGGGATTACTTTGACAGAGTTGGTCAGCTGAAACATGTATTGCAACGTGTGAACTAAATATCCCTGTTTTTCAATGCATAGTTTGCTGGGAAGGGTGCAGCAATGTGCATAGGATCCTTCCAGAATTTGTAGTGTTAACATGTGGTCACACCCCTTTAGCACCTGATCATTCTAATACATGTACAAGCTATTAGGATCTGAGCACAGCTATCTTTTCTCTTAAATAGGACCTGACAGGGCTAACACCATCCAATGTATGAACAGCTTTTTCTTCTGGTGACTGTGGACTAGGAAAAAAAAGAAGGCAAGACAATGTCCTGAATCAAATGAAAACTTGAAAACAACTTTCGGCAAAAAAGACAGATGAGGACACCACTTGTCATGGTGAAGGACCAAAGCTGGCTTCTTACAAAAAGAGTCGCCAATTCCGACACCCTTCTTGCCAAAGTAATCACAACTACCTTCCGAGTCAATAGGACTAATGGAATCTCACAAATTGGTTCAACAGTTGGTTTCCGTAAGACAGAACAAGATTCAAAACCTAAAGAATACAGGAAGAACTTAACAGGTGGAACTGGGTCACCCCTTGACCAAAGGTACAGATCAACGCATAAGAAACAAATCGCTCTTCTGGAGAGAAAACCGACACAGCCGCCATCTGACCTCTAATGGCACTTAGGGACAAATTAATCTGCACCCCTGACCGATGGAAAGACAAAAATGTGACTGAAAATTTACCTCAGTGATGCCAATTTCTAGTTTCAAATAAGGACACATAAGACTCCAAAGCCTTGTAATAAAACCTTCTGGATGCAGGTTGTCCCACCTTCAGTGAGGTAGAGAACCAACCTATTGGCCCGAGACAGACGACCGACCTGGCCAGGCCAGAAGTGCCCTAGGGACGTCTACCACCAAGTTTGCAATGTTGGCAAACTATGTACTCCTGGATTAGGCCAGTGCACTACAATTACCAGCGTTCTCTCCTTCCGGATCCTGTTAGGCCCGGACACCAGGAGATCCAAGTCCGGAGTACCCCAACGCTGACAGATTGAAGTGAAGACCATGGGAAGACTTGACCATTCCCTCAAAACCAACAGCTGGCGGCTGAGAAAAACCACCTGCCAGTTGGGATATACCCAGACGACAAAACCAGAACAGGACATTGTCAGAATATGATTCACCTCCTTTTTGGCAGCCTGACCCTACTGATTGATATGTGCCACTGCCGTGGCATTGTTGGACTGAACACCAACATTGGTGGGCAAATCAAATTTCCTGGGGAGACCAAGGAATCATCCGCCAGTCTAATGACTAACTCACTGGGAGCTAGGGACATATGGCAATACAGACACTGCACCTTGCTGTTCATATGGACAGGATATTCCTTTGTAACCTCCTGGACTAAACCTGAGCGTATGGAATGGCCTTGAACACCATCATTCCCAGCAAGCACATGAAAAGGACCTAACAAAGGGAACCTTTGCCTATTTTAGCTTCCAGGACCTGATTTCTTAGAGACAGGCCTTTTTATGGAGCTGTGGGCAGCCATCTGGCCTTGTGTTTTCCCTCTGGATCCAGATGCATGTGGGCGCCAAAAAGGCTGCCTGGATGATGAGGTACCAGTTGGCACAGCAACCATTTATCTATAAACAGGACGCCTGCCCTTCTTTTTAAAGGGACAAAAAGGGAACTTGGTCCCCACCAGAGAGGTTTTTCCAGCAGAAACCTAAGGACAGATGTTATATGATGGCCCACAGCCCATCCACTGTGGGCATACTGCCTTCCTTTAAAAATGTTTCCACCATATAACATCTGCCCTAAGGTTTCTGCTGGAGGCAACCTAAAGTAAGAACATACCATGCAGAAAGGAACTGTACTAGCAACTTCTGTGCCCAGAAGCAATCACTCCAGCAATCCTAGACCAGTACCACAGCCTGGCCATCCTTCATATGCTGAGGCTGATGTGCTAAGAGTAGGAACAATTCCAGAGAAACACAGTGGGGTTTATTTACTAAAGCTGGAGATTGCAAAATCAGTCTCACTTCTGCATAGCAACCAATCACAGCTTTCATTTTTTTTGCCAAAGCTCAATAGAACAAGCTGAGGTTAGTAGAGGATTGGTTTCTCTGCAGAAGTGAGACGGATTTTGCACTCTCCAGCTTTAGTAAATAAACCCCAGTGTTTTAGATACACCTGATGCTTCTGATCTATTAGGGAGATTAGAACACAGCGGATTATGAGTGGAGTCCTTTTGGCTTTACGGCGGTGCACTTATGCCCCTCTAGACTGCTACCCCCACTCCTAGAAGCTCTTCCTTTAAACGTTTAGCAGGTAATTTTGTAGCAACTTTGCGGCCAATACCCAATTATGCAGCTTTGCAGGTATGCAAGTAAGCAACCATGCACCACTATGTAGTTGTAAAGGTAAAAAATGTTTTCCGTTAATGCAATGCCAAGGAAGCTAAAGGCTGAGCCTGAGCTAGTAAGGCACTCTGACCCCTTATCTTTGCATTTGTGATCTACCATGCTTGCAAGCAAAATGTCCCTGATTGGGTACTCATGACCTCCACAGTAGAGGGGCAGAGAAGGGGGGGATGCATTGGTGCAAGCATCTGTAGGCCACTGTAATCCAGGAGTTGTGAGAAACTACTTTTGACATGCCCTCACAGTAGGAAACCAGCACATGAAGTCTGTCTGGTGTCCTGAGCCGGAAGAGGAGCAGCATGCAATTGCAGTAACCTCCACATGACTGAGGCAGCACAGGCAGAGGCGCAGCGCAAGCCCATCAGCACCAAGGGATGAATGTTTAAAGGGCTTTAACCCTGAACTCACCACTCACAGTAGCAAGATTAATGAGAGATTAAACCCTTTTCTGGCTTTGCCCTGCACAGTGGGCATGTCCCCACAGGGGTCTGCACAAGGAAGACCGCAGCTTTGAATTTGTAAATCACCCTGGGGAGCGATTTCCCTGAACAGTACCCACAGCAGGATCTAATGAAAAACATTACAGGCCAGCCCCACATCTTCCACCAGATGGGTGCAGGTACAGTTTATCAAGGCTCTGCCTAGGATCTTAGCTATCCAGAAGTTGAAGGAAGAGCAGCAGAAATGTTGACGTAGCCGAGTGATGAAAGAATCATCTTGGAATATAATCCAACATAGGAAAGCTTCTCTTCGTAGTGAGAAGAGGTTGAATCCCTAAAGACGCTACAGTTTTTTTCGCCAGTGTCCAATCACCGGAAGGTAGGCTTCTTTCAGTTGTTACGACTGGGTTTTATGCATCTGTCCTTGTACTGGTAAGGAAGATAAATCATATAAGGATATTTTTTTCTCACAACCTTTATAAGGGTTGACATGGAATATCTTACCACTGCAGTTACATATCAGGGCTTAGGCTGGGTTCACACCTATGCAAATTGGATGCGGCTTACACTGCATCCAATTCAGAGGACACTTGAAAAATACATTGTTTTCAATGTGTCAGGTTCACATAGGTGCGGTGCATTCGCACTCCGCATTGCACAGAAAACGTGTGCGTTTTCTGTGCAATTCGGTGCGAATTCCCAGTCTATTAAGTTCAATGGGAACGCATCTAAAACAGATGTGTTCCGCACTGAACGGGGATATTTCCCCCGCTCGTGGACCCTCCCCCAGCATCTGCGTTGTGAGAATGGACAGGAGCCCCCTAACAGCGGCTCTGCCCCTTCTCAGCATCAAACAGGCTGGAATTTGCACTGCAATGGTGTGAATCCAGCCTTAATCTTCATTCCGGATTACTCCTCTTTGCAGGCGGTGTGGCTTGGAGATTTTAAACACAGCGTTCACAGTTGCACTAGACCAGTGGTTCTCAACTCCGGTCCTTGGGACCCCCCCCAACAGGCCAGGTTTGCAGGATAACTGAAATACATCACAGGTGATATAATTTGCTGCTCATTGATTGCAGTGTTCTAGTCTGCATCTCCCCAAGGTAATACTGAAAATCTGGCCTGTTGGTGGGTCCCGAGGACCGGAGTTGAGAACCACTGCACTAGACCAATTACACCCTTCTGATTGGAAGGCGCCAGCAAACCCTCTTACAAGGTTTTGGTAAACAGCTGCCGACTTTGGATTTTTTTGATGACTGGTGTCAAGTATTCTAAACAAATTAGTATACTGCTTTATTTCCCCCTTCTACTTGTGACTTCCTGTTCAGACTTTATATTAAGTTGCTTAGTGGACAGATCTTTCTAGAATCCAGGCCATCTTTCTAGAATCCATTCGATCACTTCCGCTGCTAGGCAACACTTGACTGCTCCTTGATCTGCTTTCCCACACTGTATATTAAAGTGGTTGTAAATCGGTTATGAAGTCTGAACAAAGCACATATCTGTAGGGTTTACTTGTCTATCTCCAAAGCTCTGAGTGTCAATTTCTCTGGTGCTTTGTTCCAGTTTTCAGCATGCGTCACTTCTGAGAAGTTTTTCCCAACACACGAGATACATTTGTGATGGGGAGGAGAGCTCAGCACACAGCTGGTCTATTCATAACAACTCTGAATGTTTCTTCATTCCTGTGTTGTGTGTGGAGGGGGGGGGGGGTGCATCCCTTTTCTCCAATCAGCTCTCACACAGTGTGTAAGAGCTCTAACTGCAAGCTCTCGACCCCCTACCTCTGTTCCTGACAGATGCAGAAGGATTTTATCACTATTGTGCACATTTGAAGGGACAAAGATGGCAGGAAGTAAAGTAAAACTTATGTAGGAAGATTTGTTTAATCTTTGTGCATCACCTAAGGCCAGTCACATCACTGGGTATATAATATATATATATATATATACATACACATATACATACATATACACACACATACATATACACACATACACACACATACATGAACGAGAGGGTTTTTTGGCTCAAATACTTCAAGGCAATGGGAGCCATACTAAAACCATTTATTTGGGGAGACAGCAGATAGAATATGTCCTAGAGAAAATTGGAAAATCCAAATGACCTAGGGGGAACAGCCCTCCCAGACTTCAACTTCTATTACTTAGCATCACAATTATTCCACATAGACAAAACTGACAGGGGTAGGTTCTTAACGCTCATCTGTCCTTAATGGTCACACCCCATGGCAGATCCCTTTGTGACTATTATGGGAACTATATCAGACAGATATGGGAGATTGTCTCAGATAAACTAAAAATACCCAACAATTATGCATTCACCCCATTATGGCACAATAAATGATTGGCTGAATTTCAACTGATAGCGGATCCGGGGATCTAGAGCTCTAGGGGAATACATTACTTATCCAACATCTCCCGTAGTGGATAACAAACTTTTGACATGCTAAAAGCCGAATTTGATCTACCAAACCAAATGCTCTTTAGATATCTACAACTCCATCATGCTTTTAACTACACAATTTACTTTAGACAGGCCCCAACTAGACTCAAATCCCCTCATGGGAGGTAATCCAAAGTACAGAACCCAAGAAGTTAATTTCTACATTCCAGAACATGTTACTCCTACCTGCATCTACAGTTTTAGCTTACGCTCAAAAATCTAAATGGGAGGCAGGGTTGGGGAGCATAGTGGATGAGGAATGTAGCAAAGCTCTTGATACATGTAAACTAGTCTCTTCCACACACTCAGATCTATGTACTTCAGTCGTACCTCACCTCACTCAGAGACGCTAGATATAAACAGGATCAGACTGCAAACTGTCCAATGTGTGGCAGGGAGGTGGGAACTTATTTTCTATCTGATATGGAATTGTCCACATACAGGCTGTCCCCTACTTACAAACGACTCCTACTTACAAACGGAGGTAGTCAACAGGAAGTGAGGAAATCTACCCTTAAGAAGGGAATTTCACTCCTGTAAGAGTTATTATGGGAAAAAGGTGTCCCCGCTGATGCTCTATCACTAAGGTTTGTTTCCACAACAACCCAAAATTTTCAAAATCCAATTATCATTGGGGCAAGAAGTGAGGTGAAATCTTCTAAACAGACAAAAAAAACACAACACATTAAAGGGGTGTTAACCCTTCCCTATGCTATCCAAAAATACTTTTTTTTGCTGGAGCTGCACTTAACAAATGTACCTGTTCTTACTTACAAATTCAGTCCCCCTATCTTGTTTGTAACCTGGGGACCGCCTGTATTAGGGGCTTCTGGACACAGATAGTTTGGTTTTTACATGATAACATGGGATCCCCCCTTACATTAGACCCAAAGGTGTGCCTTCTAGGCATATTTCCAGAACCTGATCTAGACAAGTTCACTAAGATATTTATAAACAAAACCCTATTCACAGGGGGAAAGTAATAGCGAGACAGTGGAAGAGGAGCCAACCCCCTGGATTCAGTAGGTGGATAGCAGACCTAATGTGACTTCCAGTTCGTCACTTCCGCTCTTTGAGACGCAGGTGGACCGCAATCGGCGCCCCCTGCAGATTTTACTGCATGTAAGCAGGTTTTTCCTGTTTTTAAACAAATTCCATTAATGGAATTTGGGCCCCTTATTGAGCCTAAGTGGGTCTTTTGCCCACCAACGCCTGCAGCGGCTGTCTTTGGGATCCTGAAGGAAAAGGATCACAATCTACCACCTAAGGCGTACAAGATTCCTGTAATGGGAATCCATTCCATCTGGTGAGTAGGGTGTGCCACTGGGTGCCTGGTGAAGGAGTAGTGCCACAAAACATAAGGATTAAGGGTGCTAACGTGGATTGTGTACCGGCCCATCACTTGTGTATACATATATCATTGAAGCTGAACATTACAGTGCATCTTTCTTCATATTTTCAATTGCCGAAGATTGGACTATTTTATCAATTGAACTGTCTTTTTGCACTTTCTTGCACCTTATATATTTTGCACATAACTTGCAGTTTGCACTTTAAGGACTTTGCACTTTATTTCATATGTTTATGATTATGCACTTTAATGGTTATATCATTTTTGATCATATTTATGTTTTTTTATTGAAATGGATTAGTATTGAGTAGCATTATAATGCAGTTCATGTGGTGTCTGGGTTGTTCAGATGACCACCGCAGAGACTGTATTATTACATACATGTATGGCACTAGTTTTTGCACTATACAAGAGTCTTGCAACCTGGGCTGAATCCCGGATTAGTATCCAGTAGGCTCATCCTTATATTACTTTAGCACCAGAGTGGGTACCTTGGTCAGGTTGGACTATAAGGGCCCTCGTATATTTGTGGTAGCGTGGTTTAAGTTTACACGTTTCTCTGCCTCTATTCAAAATCAATGGTTCCCTATGGAAACCCATTGATTTGAATAGAAGTCACACCAGAAGTCATATCATGATGATCCGACTAGCGGTGTGATTTGTTTGCTGAGAATCTTGAAGGGGAACCCCGCAAAAATGAAAAAAATATATATATTTGCGTAGGGTGGG
>BLSH010330588.1:282460-301785 GCA_018402905.1 Glandirana rugosa
GATACCCTGGGAACCCTATGCAAAATTTTTCTTCATTTTCTGGAGTGACTTTTATTCAAAATCAATGGGCTCCCATAGGGAACCATTGATTTTGAATAGGGGCAGAGAAACGACGCTGAAAGCTAGCACTGAAAAACGCACAGTGACGCCAATGGAAAACGCTGATTAAAACTTGTTTTTAACGTGGCTTTTTGCCTGCCGTCGGTACTAGCTTTTCAGCTCGTTTTTCATAACGGCCGTGTGCATGAGGCCTTAGGATCCAACCAAACCATAGAAAAGTCTTGAAATACTTTATATGAAAATGTTTAGTCTTCTATGACAACGAAGGAGGGAAGTTAGGTGTCCCAATCGTTTAAACAACTGAGCAAGGGTTTTAAGTTTAATATCAAAATGTTTCAAACAACTTTATAAAAATACATACACAAATGAATAGCTACAGAAGAATTTCAAAAGACCAGGGTGTTTAACAACCCACAGTAAAACCAAATTATCTACAACTAGCATAATAAAGTGCTCTTGCTACTCTCCAAGTGGAAATCATAAAGAGATAACAGGAGTGCAGCATACAATTCTGAAAAGAGACTTCTAGAGAAAAGGCAAATAACAGCAGAAGTCACTTCAGCTTTTCATGAACACACAACACTAAAAACTTGGAGGTAGAAAAAAACAAACAAACATCAAAATGTTATTTCTACTGTGAGGCATGGTCAAGGCAGCTTAATGGCTACAATTAAGGCACAATGAAATTGTAACAATTGCAAAAAAGCATTTTTACAGAAAATGGTACGTTGGTTCTTTGAGACAGATAAGACCACATTTTATGACCAAAGCACAGAAATCTAAATAATTCCAATGGGTTTATATGATTCTTCTTGCAGTTGTACAAATATCTCACACACCATTAGACCCAGAAGTTCAACTAAAAAAAAAAACCAAAAAAAAAAAACCCCCCAAAGAACAAAAACAAAATAATTCACACTCACCATCAGTGTGAGGGGTCACTCACGCTGCTGCCTCTACATTTAGGTGAAATACTACGCCTTAAATGCTCCACCCATCTCTTGGTGCGACGGGTGTTAAAAGGACTGGAGGGAGCTGTGACAGGCACTCATTAAGGGTGCCCAACTATGCCTACCCTTTATGCCCCCCTCCCCCATCAAATAATAGCAGCCATACTACAGCTTCTATGAATTAATTAGGATCCATGAATGAAGGACAGACGAATGATTGAAAGATCTGCCACCCTAAATTCATAGATCACGTTTCACTCATAGGAGCTACAGTACAGCTATGAAAGGAGGAGGGTGGAAATAAGTCAAGCACTCTTGATAAGTGGTCATCACAGTCCCCTCAGTTCTACTAACCCCCCCGCTGCAATAGAAGATAACAGCAGCGGAGAGGCATGATCAGAGGAGGAAGATTCCCTAAACAAGGAGACAGCAGCACAGGGGACACATCACACTAATGGTAAGTAATGCCCTTTATGTTTACCGTATATACTCGAGTATAAGCCAAGTTTTTAAACACATTTTTTAAGCTTTTCAAGATGGGTGGTGACCATGGCGGCCATTTTGAAGTCGGCCATTTTAAATCCAACTTTTGTTTCTTCAATAGGAAGAGGGTCATGTGACACATCAATCTTATTGGGAATTTCTCAAGAAAAACAATGGTGTGCTTGGTTTTAACGTAACTTTATTCTTTCATGAGTTATTTACAAGTTTCTGACCACTTCTAAAATGTGTTCAATGTGCTGCCCATTGTGTTGGATTGTCAATGCAACCTTCTTCTCCCACTCTTCACACACTGATAGCAACACCACAGGAGAAATGCTAGCACAGGCTTCCAGTATCCGTAGTTTCAGGTGCTGCACATCTCGTATCTTCACAGCATAGACCATTGCCTTCAGGTGACCCCAAAGATAAAAGTCTAAGGGGGCCAGATCGGGAGACCTTGGGGTCCATTCAACTGGCCCACGACCACCAATCCACTTTCCAGGAAACTGTTCATCTTTGAATGCTCGGACCTGACACTCATAATGTGGTGGTGCACCACAAGGTCTCCCGATCTGACCCCCTTAGACTTTTATCTTTGGGGTCATCTGAAGGCAATTGTCTATGCTGTGAAGATACGAGATGTGCAGCACCTGAAACTACGGATACTGGAAGCCTGTGCTAGCATTTCTCCTGCGGTGTTGCTATCAGCGTGTGAAGAGTGGGAGAAGAGGGTTGCATTGACAATCCAACACTATGGGCAGCACATTGAACACATTTTAGAAGTGGTCAGAAACTTGTAAATAACTCATGAAAGAATAAAGTTATGTTAAAACCAAGCACACCATTGTTTTTCTTGTGAAATTCCCAATAAGTTTGATGTGTCACATGACCCTCTTCCTATTAAAAAAAACAAAAGTTGGATTCAAAATGGCCACCATGGTCACCACCCATCTTGAAAAGTTCCCCCCTCACATATACTAAATGTGCCACAAACAGGAAGTTAATATCACCAACCATTCCCATTTTATTAAGGTGTATCCATATAAATGGCCCACCCTGTATAATGAAACTGAAAGCAGTGTGTGCTGTGCTCTTTGTCTCCCCCTACAGTGCAGTACCCGGCAGGAGGAGGAGACGGTAATGCCATTTTTTAAAAGGCTTTCTGTAATTCTAAATGTATACATGTGTGTGTGTGTGTGTGTGTGTGTGTGTGTGTGTGTGCGTGCGCGCATGTATGTGTATTTCTTTCTGCTGCCCCCGTGTGCTCTCCACCCCCCCAGGACTTTTTCCTGGCCCCGTGCTCTTTTATGGCCTCTCCTTGTCCCCACAGATCTACAGGGTCCCCCCTCCCCTCTCCTGCCAGCTGCTGCAGGGTATCTGTCAGGATGAAGCCTTTTCTGTTTTTGATATTTACCATTAGCTGCTGCATTTCCCACCCTAGGCTTATACTCGAGTCAATACGTTTTCCCAGTTTTTTGTGGTAAAATTTGGTGCCTCAGCTTATATTTGGGTCGGCTTATACTAGAGTATATACAGTAATTTTTATTTTAACTAAACTTAGACTTTAGGCATATATTGTACATTGTTCAAATAAAATATACAGCCAATATCAGCAGTAAGATGGCACATTACATAGTGCCTGTCTACAAAGGACTCCTTGCTAGAAATATTTGTTTGCAAAATACACAATTACAGGAGGAGAAATTCTGGACACAGAAAATTAATTTCAGCCATATATTTTTTTTTCTCTCCTTTCTTTCTTGTGTCCTCCTACATCACATCTGGTAGCATATTTAAACTGTGTTGCTTTGGCCCACAAGGAGTGGGCAAGGACTAATAAAAAGAAAACCAGTAAGACTCAAAATTTAGGCAGCACCGTCATGAGCTTACCTCTTGAAAAAGAGTTGACATTTCACAAACCAAGCATGAGTTGGGACTTTGCATTTCACATTTGTGGCGATCAGAAAGGAAGAAGTCACGTAGCAGGGGAGTGTGGGTAAGTGCCTGGACGATACAGTTCATAAAACATGTATTCCCGAGATTGATTAGGCCTCGCAGACCTAGGGAAAAAAAAAAGTGGAAAATTAGTGCTTGTTCTTCGAGAACACAGCATGGTCGTACTGATGTTCAGTGGTGATAGCAGTAATCTATCAAAGAGATTCCCTAAATTTAAAGAATGCAGATTATTTCTTTAAAAATATGAACTTGTCAACTTTGAAAATCAAAAAGGTGAAAAAATGGTGTTCCATAAGCACCAATATGACTGGTTTCATTTAAATACTGATGTATAATTTATTAAACAAGCTGTAGCTACCAGAGCATAAGTGTTTGCTCCAATTTTTACTTGTACATAGACAATATATGCAAAGAGTGTGTGTGTGTGTGTGTGTGTGTGTGTAGGGGATTCACTTTCTACACAAGCAAGAAATGTGAAAATTTTAGAACAGGGTAGTTTAGATATCTAAAATTAATATTTGTTGGCCAGGTGCAGGCAACATTTTGTCAGTTGCACTGTACAGAACCAACAATGGATGCACTGTAAGTGCAATAGAAAATTTTAAAATAGACCCAATTTGCACAGAAACATAGCATCTTATGGGCAGTGGACACTTTTCTTATTGAATTATGTGCACATTGCCCACTGCATACTCACTAATGCTCCCCCATATCAGGCTTTTGAACTGACTGCTGAAAACAAGCCAGGTGGTCTCTCTCCTCTTTAGTCTGGAGGATGCGGCGCCCATGATTTCCCAAACTAGACACATTTTGATTTGTCTGACCACAGAATAGCTTTCCGCTTTGCAGCCGACCATGAGCAGTGACCAAAAGCGGTGTTTCTGGATCATGCTCAGATATGGCTTCTTTGCATGATAGAGCTTTAACTTGCATTTTTGGGTGGCAAGTGAACTGTGTTCACAGACCATGATTTTGGAAGTATTTCTAAGCCCATGCAGGGAGGTCCGTCACAGAATCAGACGCAGCTTTTCACTGGTGGATGAACCTCTGTCAATCTTTACTTCTGAGACATTCGGGACTCTATAGATGCTCTTTTTATACCTAATCATGTTACTGACCTATTATCAAGTAACCTAATTGGTTGCAAAATGTTCGTTCAGCTCTGATTAGTGCCACCTATTTTGCTTTTGCTACCCTGTGGCAACTTTGAGACGTTTCTGCCATCAATTCTTTTTAAAAATTGTACATTTTCTTGGTTTAAACATTTGAGGTTTTTGCTTTTCTATTGTTTATACAATATGGGTTTGTGAGATTTGCAAATCATTTTTATAGTACACAAAAAAGCCAAAAAAAAACAAAAAAAAGTGAGGTCTCTCCCAACAATACAAGCCAGAACTAAAGGGGAGGGGGGGCACTGTCTGGGTGACAGCTGGCTCCAGCTCCCAGGACTCAGCTGAGCGCTGAAGCCAGCTGCACCTGCCCCCTCTCCAGCCCAGCGCACTCCAGTGAGCCCTGGAGGGGCGGAGAGCGGCGACTGACAGCCATTGCTTCCTGTTCAGATTAGCGCTCATGCGATTGCACAGTTCTCAGGCTTAGAGCCGGTAGGGGGGCACAGCTGCAGCATAAGGTCAATACTGCAGCATGAAGGGGAGCACATTTTTTTTTCTTATCCTATAAGATGTATGTGGAACAGTAGTATCACCATTCAGAACTAAGTGGAACTGAAATCAAAAAGTTTTCAAAAGTTTGCCATGTAACAGGGAGCAGCTAAAAATGTAAAATGTGCATAGAGCTGGGTGCACACATCAAAAAAATCCTGCTGAGCCAGCCGAATTTCAATCCGTGTACCCTTTTGTTAAACAGAAGCCATCGTTAGACAGGCTTTTATAGAACAGTTCTGCTGGAAAACCAGCGTTCAATCAGCAACTGCAACCAACCGCTGCAGCACTGACCAGTGTATTTTGACAGGAAGGATGAAGGGAGATACAACAGCATAAAACAGCTCAGAGGGGGAGATGCCTACATCCATCTTGCTTGCATGGATGCGGGAACCAAGTTTTTTTTTTTTTTTCCATTTTAACCCACTGGTTGAAAAAAACAAAAACCCCAAAGTGTATACCCAGCTTTAGCAATACCCTGTAAATGTACCTTTTGTCTGGAATTTCTCCTGAAAAATAGCAGTGCACTTCCTGGTGAAAAATTTTGGAAGCTATAATAGGCAGAGTGCTGAATTTGGTCGTACTTTAAAGTGGTTGTAAACCCTTTCTCCTATACCCAGTGAAGTGAAAAGCCTCAGATGATACACAGATGAAACAAACCATCCTGCATAAGTTTTACTTGTATATCTGTTGTCTTCTTTCTACACTCCTTGAAAAGTGCAGATCATGTTAAAAATCTCTCCTTCTTTGAGCAGTGGGTGGGGAGTTTGAGCTTAAAGCTATGTGAGAGCTGATTGGAGGAAAGGCGCACCCCCCTTTCCCCCGCCCCCTCCACATAGGCAGAGGAACGAAGGAACATGCAGAGCTATATTGAGAATAGACCAGCTCCCTGCCAATCTCCCTCCCGGACACAAATTTTCAGCTGCTATCTCCTGTGTCGGGAGAACTTGTCAAAAGTGACTCAGCTGATAAGAGGAACGAAGCACCAGAAAAACAGCACTTAGAGATTTGGAGAGCGATAAGTAAACACTACAGACAGAGGTGCTTAGGTCAAATTTCATGAATGGGGTTTACTACCACTTTAAAGTGGTTATCAACTCATGACAACCACTTTAACCTACAGGTAAACCTATAATAAAGGCTTACCTGTAGGTTTCCTGAATATCTCCTAAACCTGCACGGTTTAGGAGATATGCAGTGTACTGTGATGTGCCCATGTCATCGGGCACATGCGCAGTGAAGAAACAGCCTCTGTGCCGTTCCTTCACTGACATCGTGCCGCGATTAGCGGCTTCCATGCGCATGCGTGGGAGTGACGTCACGCGGCTCCGACAAATCACAGAGCCGGAGTCCGCGGCCCTGGAAGGAAGAGGGGCGAAGATGGACGCTTCCTACTGTGGGGACAGTGTGGGGTTCCCAATGCAGTGAAGTCACATAATAGGCTGGTATGCAATGCATATTAGCCTATTATGCTTTTACATTGCAAGGCAATTTAGTGCAAAGAAGAGGAAGTAAAGCCAATCAGGGTTTAAAAGACATCACACAACGTTAGTGGATTCAACATAAAAGAGATAATGGTCACCCACACAGTGGGGCAACAGCAAAGATGGGTAGGATTGGTTTGTGTTACCTTAAAAACAAAAATTACCATGCAGTGTGTTTTAAACAACTACTGTACACATTTGCAGTCACAAAAAAAGGTTACAAACATTCACCCTTCTACAGCCCAAGGAGAGTAGAGAACAGATCTATGAAGCAAGCCAAAACCTAGAAATTCTGCTTCTGGTAGGTGTGCACCAGGCTATTTACTGGCCTCAGCATTCAACCATGCTCGAAAGAATGTAAATTAGTGTTGCGCCGAATGGAAATTTTGGTGCCGAAACCGAAAATGCATTAAGCCAAAAACCGAAAATGCCAGTTATGAAAAAATATTTATATTTTTATATATAATTGTCATATGCAGCCTACCTGTGTGGGCACTGACAGGCGGCACTGATTGGTGACACTGATTGGCACCGACAGATGGCACTGGATTGTACTGGCAGGTGGTACTGACAGGCGGCACTGGATGGTATTGGCAGGTGGCACTGGATGGTATTGGCAGGTGGCACTGGATGGTATTGGCAGGTGGCACTGGCATGTGGCACTGGTAGGTGGCCCTGGATGCGCCGCAAGATCACTTTTAAATTGGGGGTCATCTCAGCCGCTTACCAGACCAGTAGCAGCAGAGACAATCCGATCCTGTCCCCTCAATGCCTGGATGCCGACTGAGGGGAAGATGGCCCTGATAGCATTGAAGGGCGGATGCGATGTCAAACGTCACTTCTGCCCAAACTGTCTTAAAAGGAGAATTTTTTTTTTTTCCCCAAGTGTGATTTGTTCTCGCTTTCCTTTTTTTGCATTTAACCGCTTGCCAACTGGCTCGCATACATTTACTGCTGCAGAGTGGCAGCGTAGCGCCGTATATAAACGGTGATGCGCGCGTTGCTGAATGAGTGAGGCTGCAGGTCGGGCAGACTCAATGTCCTCAGGCGACTCGTGATCGCCTACTACAGAGGAAGAACCGCCGATGTAAAGACGGCTGTTCCCCATTCTGTCAGGTGGCACGATAGTGATCTACTGATCCCTGTCATCGGGATCAGTTAGATCTGTCATGCCCCTGCCAGCCCAACCCCCACACAGTTAGAACACAGTGAACACATTTAACCCCTTAATCACCCCTTTAGTATTAACCCTTTCCCTGTCAGTGACATTTATACAGTAATCTGTGGCTATTTTTAGATCCGATTGCTGTATAAATGTGAATGGTCCCAAAAAGTGTCAAAAGTGTCCGCTGCAATAATCGCAGTCCTGAAAAATCAGTCAAATCCTTACGGGGCTGAAGTGGTTAAGTGTAAATATGAGATCTGAGGTCTTTTTGACCCCAGATGTCACATTTAAGAGGTCCTGGCATGCCTTTTTCCTATTACAAGGAAGGTTTACATTCCTAGTAATAGGAATAAACATAATCATCTTTTTTTTTTAATTGTTGGGAAACACCACCCGGGAATAAAACCCTATTGCCGTCATCCCTATTCTATATATTTGTAGGAAAAAGTTCCCTCTATTGGAGCTTGGGACTTTAGCAGGCAAACTGACTCAGAAATCTTAAAAGGAATTTAGCAAATTTATTGATATGCATTAAAAGGGGGAATTGTGCATAAATGCACTTAATACAATTCAATTATACAGAATACAAGTATCATACAATACATATGACAACCGAAGTATACTGATTCTCCGAAATCCGACGCGTTTCGGGATACACCCTTCTTCAGGGACTTTGTTTTATGGAGAGAATCAATTCTATAATAATATATAATATCGGTGTTATGGTCACATTCAAAAGATAACAGTAATGTTCAAGATCACTAGAGGCAACTCAAATTGTACCTTGAAAATCATTATGCAGAGGAATATAATCCTGGTATTCTATGAATATATTTAAAAGGATCAAACATGCGGTTCAGATATTACTGGGTAATTACACATAAGTTGCTGCTGATAGCACACCAACCCACATAGTCACCACTGAGCCTCCAAGGTCGCCACTGCAATCGCCAATCCCGCCAGATTGATGATACTAGAATATCAATAGAAGTCGATTTTCACGGATGTATGGAAGTTTTTGTAAAACGACCAAGAATCTATATGAAAAATATATATATTTTTTTAAACATGGTGTGAGAGTGTCACTAAATCCAATAGGAAACGATTGTTGGTGATTAAACAAGAAATCACTTAATGATCTTTTCAGTCTGTACCATAGTCTTTTTAAAAAAAAGTATATGCATATACTAGCCCCTAACTAGTTTTGTTTATAAGAGGAGGCCCTGCTAATGTAAATGTGTCAATGCCATATGGACAATAGCATGATCACAGTTGCATCCATCCGAGGGTTACCCGTGTCTAAGATCATGCCCGTAAGTACGCAAACGACTGGGGTCATAACCATAGAGGGAGGAGAGAGGATCCTCACATACCTGGCAGGCTTGTTAGGAGCTAGTATATGCATATACTTTTTTAAAAAAGACTATGGTACAGACTAAAAATATCATTAAGTGATTTCTTGTTTAATCACCAACAATCGTTTCCTATTGGATTTAGTGACACTCTCACCCCATGTTTAAAAAAATATATATATTTTTCATATAGATTCTTGGTCGTTTTCCAAAAACTTCCATACATCCGTGAAAATCGACTTCTATTGATATTCTAGTATCATCAAGGCAGGATCTGGCGATTGCAGTGGCGACCTTGGAGGCTCAGTGGTGACTATATGGGTTGGTGTGCTATCAGCAGCAACTTATGTGCAATTACCCAATATCATCTGAACCGCATGTTTGATCCTTTTAAATATATTCATAGAATACCAGGATTATATTCCTCTGCATAATGATTTTCAAGGTACAATTTGAGTTGCCTCTAGTGATCTTGAACACTACTGTTATCTTTTGAATGTGACCATAACACCGATATTATATTATATTATAGAATTGATTCTCTCCATAAAACAAAGTCCCTGAAGAAGGGTGTATCCCGAAACGCGTCGGGTTCGGAGAATCAGTATACTTCGGTTGTCATATGTATTGTATGATACTTGTATTCTATATAATTGAATTGTATTTAGTGCATTTATGCACAATTCCCCCTTTTAATGCATATCAATAAATTTGCTAAATTCCTTTTAAGATTTGTGAGTCAGTTTGCCTGCTAAAGTCCCAAGCTCCAATAGAGGGAACTTTTTCTTTTTTTTTTTTTTTTTTTTAAGGACAGTGTAAGAAACAAAAATTAAAATAAATAAAATAAAAAATGTAAAGTGCCGCGTCCTGACGAGCTCACGCGCAGAAGCTAACGCATACTCAAGTCACGCCTGCATAGGGAGACGGTTTTCAAACCACATATGTGAGGTATCGCAATGATCGTTTGAGCGAGAGCAATCATTTTAGCACTAGACCTACTCTAACTCAAAACTGGTAACCTGTAGAAATGTTTAAACGTCGCCGATGGAGATTTTTAACTGCCAAAGTTAGTCACCATTCCACAAGCGAGCGCAATTTTGAAGCATGACATGTTGGGTATCCATTTACCCGGCTAAACATTATCTTTCACAATATGGAAAAAAATTGGGCTAACTTTACTGTGGTCTTATTTTTTAACTCAAAAAAGTGAATTGTGCAAATACAGTGTGACAAAGTAAACCTTATTTTATTTTTTACACACAGAATCTCAAGAAGAGGCTTGGCCCCTAAAGCGGAGGTCCACCGCCCTTTCAAAAATTAAAAGTCAGCAGCTACACATACAGTAGCTGCTGACTTTTAACATTAGTACACTTACCTGACCTGGAGTCCAGCGATATCGGCACCACCGCCGATCTTCGGATCGGCTGGTCAAGTGCTGCCGCCGCCATTGAGGGTAAGGGAACCCGGAAGTGTAGCCTAAAGGAGGAGGGAGCCGGGCTGCTGACATCAAGGGATGCTGCCTGGGCTCCTGGATGTAGGGAAAAGGACACCTGTCAAAGACAAGTATCCTCTAACTCCCTCCACCCTCGAAAGGTGCCAAATGCGACACCTGAGGGTGGGAGGAACCTGACGAACGCAAGTTCCACTTTTGGGTGGAACTCTGCTTTAAGTGGTTAAATAGAATCTTTATAGTTGCATTAAGATCTTTCCAAGCACTTAAACTGAAAAGTGTGAATTTTAACCACTTAACAACCGGCCCACAGCCAAATGACGGCTACATGTCGGTTGCTTAACTCCGGGAGGGAGTAAACGACGTACTCCCAGACTGCACATCCCCCCCCCCCTACGCACGCCCCCGGGAACATCACTCCGTCAAATGACAGAGCGATCAGATGTAAACAAGCCGGAAGTTCCGGCTTTTCTCTCCCCTCCGATCGGTGCAGTTTAAGAGGAGAGGGGAGAGATCAATGCAGCAGCGCTGTGGGCAGAGGATCTAAAGTGCCCACAGCGCTGCTATGTGCCAGGGTGCACCCCCCATCCACACCCAGCCATCCATCCGTGCTCAATCATCCCCATCCATTGCTCATTAGTGCCTCATTCATGCTCATCCATACCACATCCGTTCTCATCCGTGACAAATCCATGCCACTACACTGCCCATCTGTGCCACTACACTGCCTCACAATAGTTTAGTAGGGAGTCAAATTGGATTTGAAATTTATGCCCCTAGAACACCTGATTGTGCTCCCTGCATGTTGGATGTCGTTTATGGCCAGGCTGTGGAAAAGTCTTATATGTGGTATCACCATATGCAGGAGGAGCAGCAAAATATATTTTGGGGTGTAATTTTTGCTATGTACATGCTGTGTGTTAGAAATATTGTATAAATGGACAACCTTGCGCAGAAAAAAAAAAAAGAAAAAAGTTTATTTTCTTTCCACATTTTCCAAAAACTTGTGGGAAAAAAAATGACATGTTCCAAAGACTCATTAGGCCTCCTAGAATATACGTTAGGGTGTTTACTTTCCAAAATGGGGTCATTTTTTGGGCGTCTCCATTGTCCTGGTGCTCCAGGACCTTCAAAAGTGCAAGAGATAGTCAGGGAATTAGATGTGAAATTTATGCCCCTAGAACGCCTGATGGTGCTCCCTACATGTTGGGCCTCTCTATCTGGCCAAGCTGTGTAAGTCTCACATGTGGTATCGCCATACTATGGAGCAGAAGAATGTATTTTGGGGTGTAATTTGTGGTATGCATATGCTGTATGTGAGAAATAACCTGTTAATATGACAAGTTTGTGGGAAAAAAAAAAAAAAAATCTTCATTTTGCGAACTGTGGGGAAAAAAAATTACAACTTCAAAAAAACTCACCATGCCTCTTACTAAATACTTTGGAATGTCTGCTTTCCAAAAAGGGGTCATTTGGGGGTATTTGTACTTTCCTGGCTTGTTAGGGTCTCAAGAAATGAGATAGGCCTTCAATATATCAGGTGTGATCAATTTTCAGTGATTGGCACCATAGCTTGTAAACTAACTTTCACAAAGACCAAATAATATACACTGATTTTGAGGGGTTTTTATTTTTACCGAAGATTTGTAGCAGTATATATTTTGGCCAAAATTTATGAAAAAAATTTACTAATTTGCTAAATTTTATAACAGAAATGAAGAAAAATGCATTTTTTTTTACAAAATGTTCAGTTTTTTCATTTATAGCGCAAAAAATAAACTCAGCGGTGATTAAATACCACCAAAAGAAAGCTCTATTTGTGTGAAAAAAGGACAAAAATTTCATATGGGTACAGTGTTGCATGACTGCGTAATTGTCATTCAAAACGTGAGCACTGAAAGCTGAAAATTGGTCTGGTTATTAAGGGGGTTTAAGTGCCCAGTGGTCAAGCGGTTAATAATGACAAATACACACATATTAAGGGATCAGCATTTGACAAAAAACTTCAACACCTGAGCACAGGGCTTGACCCATTTGCTTTGAATCTACGAGCCAGATCGAGTTAGGAGCCCATGCAAAAATTTCAGCTTTCAGTGTGGTCACACTTTAAAAGGACAATTGCGTGGTCATGCAACACTGTACATCTGAAATTTTTTTCATTTTTCCCCACACACAAAATAGAACTTTATTTTGGTGTTATTTGATTACTGCTGGGTTCATTTTTTGCTAAATGAAAAAAAAAAAACGAATTTTGAAAAAAAAAAAAAAAAGTTCTTCATTTTGCATTTAACATTTTGCGAGTAATTTTTCTTCTTCACTGATGTACAATGATGAGGCTGTACTGATGGGAACTTCTAAAAAAGGTAGCACTGATGGGCAATAGACGCCCTCCCAAAACGAGACAACCGCGCCGTAGCGGCCTTCTTCACTATAGCGCAGGCGGCAAGTGGGAGGCGAATGTGGACTACTAAAAAACTCGGGTGCCAGGCCACAATTTCTAGTTGCTATGGCGACCTGGACTTTGTCAGACATTTTGCTTAGGCAGGGCTCAATACATGCATTAACACTACAGGTACAATAAAGTAGAATGCCAGCTTAAACATAGGAGTGGGAAAGGAACACAAGATTAACACCTATGCTAAAAAGTATGCATATACAGGCGGGTCCCCAGGTTACAAACAAGACAGGCTTGGAACAGGCACATTTTTTAAGTGTAGCTCCAGCCAAAAAAAATTTTAAGCTTTTTGGATAGCGTAGGGAAGGGTTAACACCCCTGTAATGTTTGTTTTGCTGTCTAGGTTTCTGTTCAGAAGATTTCACCTCACTTCCTGGCCCAATGATAAATTGGATTTTTGAAAATTTTAGGTTGTTGTGGAAACAAGCCTTGGTGATAAAGCTTCAGTGGGAGACACATTTTCCCATAACTCCTACAGGAGTGAATTTCCCTTCCTAGGGGTAGATTTTCTCTTGCTTCCTGTTTTCTCCCTCCATTTGTAAGTAGGAGTTGTTTGTAAGTCGGATGTTTGTAACTAGGGGACCACCTGTACTTGCTTTTCCTCAACCTACTCTGGCCATTTGAACCCACATCATAAAGAGACAGCTGGAGAGAATGCTCAACAGTGGCTGTTAAAGCCTAAGGCAGTGACGCCAACTATCTGCTGTGGGTGCTCCCTGAGTTACCTTGCAACTGCTGGCTCACAAAAAGGAGCTGGATCACATGACTGGACCAGAGCAGGCTGGAAATGGGTAAGTATATGCATAGGTGTTAGGAAGTGGGTGGGGGGGTGTAAGGACCTCTGTAGGGCTAGTTAGGTTTAAGCTGGAAATTCCACTTTAACTGATTTTATTACATACACACCATTATATACCAGTTTCTTTTTATGTATGATCTTCTTTTGGGCCCACATAATCCCATTACTGGGGGGAGTTTCCTAATTCAACTATATTTAAGTTCAGGGATGAAGGCCTAACTTAACCGTACCTTCTCCTTCTCTTCCATAGGTTATGGCCAGGATTTTAAGTTTACAAACATTTAGGGTGAAACATACTGAAAATAGTGGCAAGTACGTCGGTAGCTGATGTGTAAAGACCCCTCAGTGATGTGCTAAATGAGCCTTTGCTGTGATCTACTTCCTGAGCAGTTGAGCCTTTGATAAGACTGTTTCCATTGGATACATTTAGACAAAGCAAGGATGGTAGGACTATGCCCTCACTAAAGGTGGAAGAAAAGAAGGAAAAGTACCTTGCAGGACAGATCCACCAACTAGGAAATGCCTGGACAAATGGGATAGAAACCAAAAAGGCTGCTTTGCGGAAGAGGTCATAAAAGGAATAAAAATTGAAAACCAAAAGTGAAGCACCTGATGGGTCCTAAACGGAGTTAGAACCAAACAGTACCCAAGGAAGCACCCTGAAGGGAGAAAGAAGCCAGGAGGTATTTGAAAGACAAAGGAGAAGGCCACAATCTGTCCTTTCAAAATTTCTGCTAAACCCACAACAGTAAAATCAGTCCGTATATGCAGAATAGCATGCTTGTTATGCTCACTGCGGAACTTAAGGGGTTAATCTAATCTCGGCATTGTGTAAAAAGGCTGTTTTATCCTGTATGCCATAAATCCTTCCCTCCTGCACTGTCTATCTGCGAAAGAGCAGCTAACACAGGGCAGGGGTAGCCCACCTGCATATGCTCAGTTGTGTCCTTTATGCTGGAGAGAACTGTACTTGTTCTCAAAGATAGCCAGGTCACATGACATTGACATGACATATGTGGGCGTGTATACAGGCTGTAGTGAAAAACCCCTCCTACTTGAACTCTCAGCATGAAGAAACTGTGCAGTTTATCGTGTAAATGTGGTATACAGCTGCTCCAAACCTCCAAAAAAGGTATATAGTGGCAGTATTTTAATGTAAAAAGAAAATGTATAAGTTGTGGGCACTGTGGGGGGGGGGGTTATTTTCATATTACTGGGTTTAGTAACACTTTAAGGCCATGTACTGGTTAAAACCTGATTGTAGGAAGGCCAGAGTGCAAGGCACATACTAACTTCTGGAACTGAAGTGCCTGTGTTCACATTCGGCAAAAAAGTAAGACTTCTAGATACAACAGGAGATCTTGATGGAGGTGGCTTATCTTAATTATAGCGAGGCAGGGAGTAAAAGACTCAGAAACCCGCTCTCTCAAGACCTGGGCTTCAACAACCATGCTGTTAAAGCCAGAAACCTAAAAGTAGGATGGAATAGAGAGCCATGAGATAGTAGATCACCCCTTTGAGGAAGAGGCCAGGGGTCAACTGCTGCTAGATGTCTGAGTATATCTGTGTACTAGGTTCTCCTGGGCCAGTTTGATGCAATTAAAAAAAAAAAACTTTTTTTGGGCAGATGAGGCAGAATTTGCACTGGAAGGAAGGTGTAGATTAGTGTGAACAAACCGGGAAACTAAAGCATCTGAGGCCAGGGCGGGAGGATCCTTGGTCCTGGCTACGTACAAACAGAAAAAGTTAAATCTGAAGGCTAGGATATCTACATTCCTAATTCTCAATTTCGAACATAAGATTAAAATATATGGCCCATTCCTTTTGAGTTATACAGTTTATAGGTCACATTAAAGGTGGAAAAAGTTCTGAAATTATTTATTTGTCTCATATTTTTAATCACAGAAACCTGGCATTTTAACAGGGGTGTGTAGACTTATGTCCACTGTATACATACAGCGAGTAAAATAAGTATTGAACACGTCACCATTTTTCTAGGCAAATAGTAATATACTTCTAAAATGTGCTATTGACATAAAATTTTCACCACATGTCGGTAACAACCCATGCAATCCATACATACAAACTGAAACATGTTCAGAAATGAAGTTGTGTGTAATAAAATGGAATGACACAGGGAAAAGGTATTGAACACGCCAACTGAAATGTAATACTTTGTACAAAATCCTGTTGGTAATAACAGCTTCAAGACGCCACCTGTATGGAGAAACTAGTCGCATGCATTGCCCAGGTGCGATTTTGCCCCATTCTTCCAGTCTTCAAATCTTGAAAGTTCTGTGGGACTCCTCTTTGAACTCTGATCTTTAGTTCTTTCCAGATTTTCTTATTGGATTCAAGTCAGGTGATTGGCTGGGCCATTCTAGCAGCTTTATTTTCTTTAAAACCGATTGGGAGGTTCCTTGGCTTTGTGTTTGGGATCGTCTTGCTTAAATGTCCACTCACTTCGTCATCATAGAAACAGAAAAGTGACGGCAAAAAAAAAAAAAAGTAGTCCATCGAGTCTGCCCTTTTTTGGTGTCGTCCCCCCCCCCACCATTAACCTCGTTGTCCGACTATAGATTTAGGTTTATCCCAAGCATGTTTGAAGCCATTTACTGTTGGCTGTCTCAACCTCTGTTGGTAGTCAATTCCAATTACCAACCACCCTTTCAGTAAAAGAATACTTTCTAAGATTAGTTTTGAACTTTCCTCCAGTTAGCGAGGTCATGTCCCCGTGTTCTTGATTTTGGTTTCATATTGAAAAGACTGCCGTCTTGAACCTTTCACCCCCTTGATGTATTTAAAAGTTTCAATCATGTCTCCCCTTTCCCTTCTTTCCTCCAGACTGTACATATTAAGTTCCTGAAGTCGCTCTTCCTCAGAGCCCAAGTAATAAATTACCAGCCTCATTTTTTATATAGGTGTGTGTACACACCTAAGAAGACGCCCACATGATGGCAAGTCTTGCCACACACATTTGCACAAATAATAATAATAATAGAAGTACTAATCAAGTCATGTCATATAATATATAAATAGATCAATCCGACCTGTTTAGAATGGTGTAGGATGGATATGCCAGAAAGTGTTTGCATCTCTCCACAGCATAGTGGGCCCGATGCCCAGTATTCCCAAACGCTGGTGAAGCGTGCTCTGTGCTAGACCCACATCTCTAGCTGCCTTTTTGATCAAAGACAGAAGTCCAATTCCTATTAAGCCCTTTTGTTCTTGTTCTTTTCACTCTGCTTGGGGCAATCGTGTTTCTAAGATTCTTTGGTATCCTGAAAACTACATTTGGGTAGCATGTTAAACTATACCTCAAGACCAAGTATCCAATTCTTAAAGATTTTTTGTATTATGGGAGCTTTATTGTTGTATGTGGTACAAAACCTCACTTGTGTGTGATCAATGCTTGCATCCTGTGTTAGGACACCCTACTTCTTGGGGAGTCTTGTTATAAAGCTGCACATATTTATGGAAAGCTTCTTCAATGTGTGTATCACTGAAGCCACTTTCTTTGAACTTGTTCTTTAGAACTAATCCTTGCTCCTCATAATCCTTCTTGAAAGTACAGGTAAGCCTGAGCCAACATAATTGGCCAAAGGGGACATTTTTAATCCATCTAGGATGGTGATGACTGCGGACATGGAGGTATGAGTTTACAGCGCTTGGTTTGAAATGCGTTCTTGCTCTGTCTCCCTCCCCCCTTTTTAACCTGTAGAATATTCTCCTCCCTCAGAAAGTAGTCCCCTTACATGTTTGGCTCTTTCCGCTCTTGTGTTTACTATACATTTACCATCTGTCCCTATGGGTCTAGAGCAGAGGGTTCTGCCTCCATGTGGGGGAAGACTTGCATTTAGATATTGAAGCTCTGTGGTCTAATTAGGTATGTAGTTTTGGTTAATATCGTTTAACAGATTTGGTTAGAAGCATTTCAATACCCACTGGCTCGTGACAGCACAAATCCAGTTAAAGATAGTAATAGGTTTGGGGAAATTCTGTGATATGGTGTTCTTTTAATCCCATCCTAAATAGTAGACCAACATTTTTTAATATATTATGGGTTGATAGTCCTTGGTTTTTAAATCATGGTTTTAGAGTTTACACACAAGTTCATATGACCTATACCAGGATGTGTGTTCATTTTGGATGTTTCATCATCACCCAGTTGGCTCCTTTACATTTTGTATATGCACCTATGGGAGAAGAGCCTTTTTCTCTTAACTGTGGTCAACATGTGCCTACTGGGCACATGCAAGAACATGCATCCATCTGCGTGTGCATTTGTGTTTGTAGGACTGCATTCACTTATGGACACACGTAGTCCCACGCAGATTGATCTCTCGCTCTCCCCTGTGCGTACATGCTCCCATGACAAAGTGGATGCGCGGGAGCTCAGGTAGAGTTATGCGTATGCGATTGTTAGCGCAGGCACTGTGGCCGCCTGTGGAGAGAGAGTTCTGTGCGTGGTGATCTCTTTGGCCCATAGGTCAGTTAGACCATATTGAATGTCACCCATGGGCTCCTACTATAGCCTTTTTATTTTATATCAATATCATGTTGCATTTTAGGTTCATTTTACAGCTACTGGAGTTAATCAATGACATTGGTAACCATCCATTATTACTGTTCCCCTATTGGTGTTGCCTATGTTAAAATCTATTGCCTCCCTTGCCTGACTGCTAGTGCCTGTGGAGGGGATTTGAAAGAAGAAACCGGACAAATAGACCTGTGGATGCAGTTTGCCATCTTGTCTCTGCCACTGGGGACAACGAGGATGACACTGCAGCGATGGGAGGAGGCAGGCAGACCACTCAGTATCCTGCTCCTCCGGACCGCATGGGGGAGCGGTGTCCCCCATGTGTGATAGCAACAGCGTAGAGTGTTCAGGTCCTTCAATAGCCGCCGCACTGGAAGTGATGCAGGGATAGGCAGTTACTATAAGTGGCATGGATAGGACCAGAAGTGGCATCCAAAACGCAAATACACCCGCACTTGGGCATTATGATATGACATGCATTCCACACGGGCTAGCGTGCTGTAGACACTGTTGTGTCCCCCTCAGCTGCAACTCTGGGGAGACACAAAGCACGCTGCACCAGAGCTTGGGAATACTGGGCATTGGGCCCACGCAATGGTGTAGGATGGATATGCCAGAAAGCATTTGCATCTCTCCACAGCAAACAGGTCGGATTGATCGATTTATACATTATATGATATGACTTGATTAGTAATTCTATTATCATTATTATGAAGCAATACAGTCTGATCTGGCTATTGACTGTATGTTTATCATGATGAAATGTTATGCAATGGCAATATGGGTAGCCCAAGATGCCCACGAATGGGCCATGCCCCCTTCCCGGTCACTGGGGAGGATATATTTGTGCAAATGGGTGTGGCAAGACTTGCCATCATGCGGGCGTCCTCTTAGAGGATAAAAATATATATATATATATATATATATATATATATATATATATATATATATATATATATATATATATATATATATA
>BLSH010330588.1:310184-320569 GCA_018402905.1 Glandirana rugosa
CCCTCCTGGGAGAAGGAGTCTCGGTTTCGTTATTTACAGGTCGGAGGAGTTTATTTATTATTATTATTATTATATATATATAAGTGTGTGTGTGCAGGTATTTATAACCCTGTAGCTGTGTTAAGATTAGAAAAAAACCGAGCTATGTGGTGGTGTTACCTAAACTTTACTTTGTTTGTTCTACACGAAATTTACGTCTGAAAGTCGAAATTAAACTCCCATAAATGTAGGTTTAGTCCACTTGCCACATTCTTAATGTCCCGATCGCGCGCATGCGCCGTGCGAACGGCGGGCGTGCCGTTTGTGATCAGCTGTGACTTCGTCACAGCCGATCACGTGGTGAACAGCCATAACCAATGGCTGTTCACCCGTCGGTGAAGCAGCGTGTCCTGAGGCTTAAAGGGAGGACGTCATATGACGTCCACCCGCTGTGAGAGCAGGACCGCTCCGCCGTCATTTGACGGTGGGCGGTCCTGAGGCGGTTAAAAAGTGGGAGCCACATATACAAACTGTTGTAATTCTTACACCGTTCACCTGATTTGGATGTAAATACCCTCAAATTAAAGCTGAAAGTCTGCATTTAAAGCACATCTTGTTTGTTTCATTTCAAATCCATTGTGGTGGTGTATCGAGCCAAAAAAAGATTAGAATTGTGTCGATGTCCCAATATTTATGGACGTGTGTGTGTGAATATATATATATTATTATTATTATTATTTATTTGAGGAGGCTGGACATTTATTGCTTTGGCTCTGAGGAAGAGGGTCCTCCCTCAAAACGCGCAAGCCATCTTGCCATACTGGTCCTCTGGTAGCCACTCTGAATTCCAAGGAAACCGTCTGGTGTTGCCCTTTTGACATGCCTATATACCCCGTATGTTTGTGAGTATAACCTTTGCTGTTCTTCAATTCAATTATTTGTGGTAATGCACTAGGTCAGTGCACCCTTTTATATAGGTTTGCAGTTGTGCCATACGCTTTCCATTTTCAGATGATGGATTGAACAGTGCTCAGCGAGATGTTCAAAGCTTCGGATATATTTTTATAACCTAACCCTGCTTTAAACTTCTCCACAACTTTATCTCTGACCTGTCTGGCGTGTCCCTTGGCCTTCATGATGCGGTTTGTTCACTAAGGTTCTCTAACAAACCTCTGAGGGCTTCACAGAACAGCTGTATTAATACGGAGATCAAAATTACACACAGGGGGGACCATTAGGTGACTTCTGAAGGCAATTGGCTCCACTAGATTTTAGTTAGGGGTAGCAGAGTAAAGGGGGCTGAATACAAATGCACACCACACTTTTCAGATATTTATAAAGAAAATTAAAAATCATTTATCATTTTCCTTCCACTTCACAATTATGTAGCACTTTGTGTTGGTCTATCACATAAAATGCCAATAAAATACATTTAAGTTTTTTGGTTGTAACATGACAAAAATGTGGAAAAGTTCAAGGGGTACGAGTGCTTTTTCAAGGCATTGCATAATATATACATACACACACACACACACACACACACACACACACACACACACACCTGGAAAGTCCCCTGCTACAATGGATTTATCAAATCTAGGCATGATATATGGGATATGGGCATAGTTTGACACTAAACCATTGTCTATAAAATTCTTTCTGCTGAAAAGATATTGCGTTGGAGAGTTCTTGAATGGAATTGTACAAATGGTACAGCTAAGGCTCAGTTCACACTTGTGCGTTTCGGGAACCCTGCGAATCCACTGCGGGTTCCTGCATCACACCTGACTCTCAAGGCAGTTCCCACTGCCATATGCTAACTGCTGCGAGTGTCAATACAACGCTAATGACACCCAAATTTCAGTTTGCATATCGCAGTGCGAACTGTCAGTTCGGATAGGAATCGGATCGCATGGGTGTGAACACCCATGCAATCAGATTCTGGTGCTGACCAAAAAAGGTTGTGTGCGAGTATGGTCCAAATGTGATGCTAATTCAGCCATACTATCTGTGTAGCTGAAATTGCATAGCACAGACATCGCATTTGATTTGCACTGCAGTGCAGTATAAATCACATGCAATATCGCACACATGTGAACCGAGCATGAAGGAGACTACCTTGAGGCCTAAAACTCATGGGAAATCTTATTGTGGGATGTCACTTTTATCTCAATTCAAGCAGAGAAAGGATTACCTTTTCTGGAAGGAAAACCATTGTTTAAGATGTGTGTAGGGCCAGACCCAAGAATTCCAGGCAAAGACGACTGGAGAGCAAGTTTCTTGAAATGAATCACTCAACTAAAGCCCTGGAGCATTTGAATTGTCCGGTGGATGCTTGCAGAAACCAGCATGGGAGAAACGTCCTTTAGGAGAAAGTCGGTTAGATAGCCTGTGACCTGTATTTCTGAGAAGGGCAATAAAAGGTGTAGGACCTTTGTGAATACTCTGGGAGCAAAGGATAGGCCAAAAAGCAATGCAAACAAAGTGACTGCCACTGCAAAGTGCTCAAACACAGATGAGGAGGATAAACAGGAACAAGCATCTTGAATGTCTACAGATGCCATGCATTCCCCTGGTCTCTTGATGCAATTACCAACCTTGCAGATTCCTTTCAAAATTTTAGAATTTAAATGTATTTGTTGAAAGATTTTAAGTCCAGAATAGAATAAAATACCCTGCTGGGCTTTGGCACTGTTTCAATAAAATCCACTGAATTTGTCTGGTGCAGGTACTGGAGCAAGAGATGGTTCAGGACATTCTGAAAATCTGACTCTCCATGGGCATTTATTGGTCAATTTAGGAGAGGAAAAAGGTGAGGGGGTAGAGTTTTGAACTCCTATTTTGTACCCCCTGTGAAAGCAATTGAACCCATAGGTCTGGGGCCCAGAGGGAGGCACATTGTAACAGACATTTCTTTACAAGCGACAGTGCTCCTTTGGGGGAAGACTTGCTGGGCTTTGTGGCCCAAGTCTTGCACCGTATGGAAGGGCTAAATTTAGGTTGTGAAGTTGAAGCCTGGATCTGAGGTTAGATGATCTGCATGCTATGAAGAGGCAGGGGCTCCCTCCTGAGGGGGTTTTGGAATCTTCCACTGTAGAGTAAAACCTTCTCTTCTGTGACACTGTTGATGAATTGGTCAAGTGCCACTCCAAAAGGGTGCCTTCCTTGTAAAAGCATACGCGTGAAGCACTTTTTATAGGCAGCATTAGCTGTCCAGGCTATCTGTAAAACGTTGAAAGAAGGAACATATTCAATAGGTAGAATTTGGGAGCAGTCAATTATCATAGATTGCACATTCTGTCTGTTAACAGGAAATGCTTTAAAGGTTTTTGCAGGTCTCTGTACCGAAAGAGGCACAGCGAGACTAGGAAAATTTTGGGGATGGCAGCAGTGCTTTTTCCATGTTCGCAAGATTGCTGTATGAAACTCACACTTCAATATAGTGGCAAACTAGGGAGGAAAATCTTCCACAGCTTTCTCCAATAATGCCTTCTTCCTCCCCCCTCTGTGTCTGCCTCAACTAGGGCAGACATATCAGGATCTAACTACAGTAGAAAAACAGGAATAGGAGAAGAGGAATGGCATTTTCTAGCTCTGGGCAAGAGGATTGTATTAAGATCATCAATTGTGACACAGATGCTGAAAATCCTGCTTCTGTCCAATAGGCCACTTGTTGCGTGCCTGAAACAGAGTTAGAATCAGATGCAGAGACCATTGTTGGAACCAGCTCCTGCTCTGCTGCAAGGGGGGCATCATCACTCTTCAGCAGAGCGAATGTTGCAATGGATTCCTTTGGCCTGGTCTCCACCAGAGCGTAGTGTGATGGTATTCCCCTCTGGGGTACTCCCAGAGTAGGTTACAGAACATAGGACTAGCATGTACAGGAGAACAGAAAACCTAGGTGTACCGTCCTTTAGTGAATTCTCATGGTGAAAAGGTGGGAGGAATTGCCTGAGTACACCTGATTATGGCTCTAGGTTGAAATGGGGGTAAAGTGTGCGACCTGTAGTATGTATAACACTTGGTCATCCACCCGAGACCAAGTTCTGTATGGTTATGCTTTAGCGCTCAATTTGACAAGTTTATACTGTAGTTCATACCATTCAAATATCACCCAGTCTTTTATATAAGTCAAAAGCATACAGGGTGACCCAGTGTTATCCATCTATGATGGCTTAGTCTGTTACAGTGGGAATACCCCCAAAGGTATCCGGAGAACTGGGTTCTATAAGGATGGCTCATGGCCCTAGACCTGTCTAGCAACCTGCAGCTGAATAATTGTGTTGCACTAAGTGCCATGGTGAGCGCCCACCCAGGATCCAGTGTTTGAAGCAACATTACAGGCTGTGCAAATAGGGATGCACAGTTTTGTTGGTGGCATTAGATGGTAGTGAGAAACTGAATTAAGAATTTTAATGTTAAAATATTAAAAATTAGGTGGTTAAAGTGTTACTATACCCACAACAGTAAAATCAGTCTGTATATGCAGAAATGGCATGCTTGTTATACTCACTGTGGAACTTAAGAGGTTAATCCTCTGCATTGTATAAAAAGCATCTTTTGTCCTGTATGCATAGATACACCTCTCCCTGCACTGTATCAAGAGCAGGGATCTCCAAACTACAGACCTCCAGCTGTTGTGGAACTACATGTCCCATAAGCCATTGTAAAGTTCAGACATGACTAGGCATGATGGGAATTGTAGTCCCTGAACAACTGGAGGGCCATAGTTTGGAGGCCCCTGATCTAGGGAAAAGCAGCTCTCACGGGCACACTAGCCCACCTGCACATGCTCAGTTGTGTCGTTTATGCTGGAGAGAAACGTGTACTTGTTCTCAGAGATAGCCAGGTCACATGATGTTGACATCACACATGTGGGTGTGTATATAGCAGGCGTCACTAAATGGCGGCCCGCGGCCGGCCCCTAAGGCCATCTTACCCAGACCGCAGCCTTGCTGAGTAATTTTCCGTGTCTCCTCTCCCCACCGCCGGCTTGTCCGCCTGCCTGCAGCTGCCGCTATATTCACAGCATGGCAGGCGCGGCAGATCCGTGTCTTTCATAATATCGCTGTACTCCCACCTCTCCACAATGCCAGTGTTATTCATACAAGACATGAAGCGCGGCCGCTCAGGACAAAGGGCGGGACTTTTTAAGTTAAGAAGCAGGTGATTGGTTGCTAGGCAGCGGGGCGGTCCCAGCAATCAATCACCCACCTCTAACTTGAAAAGTCCCGCCCTTTGTCCAGAGCAGCCGCGCTTCATTTCTTGTATGAATAAGGTAGGGCTCTGTGGGGATGGGGGAGTGCTGTGATGAAAATATCAAGAGAGCACTGTGAAGGGGGTTCTGTGATGGGGGGGGTCAGTCTGATGGGGGGAGGGGTCAGTCTGTGATGGGGGGGGTCAGTCTGATGGGAGGGTCAGTCTGATGAGGGGCCAGTCTGTGATTTCGGGGGGGGGGGGGGGTCAGTCTGTGATGGGGGGTCAGTCTGATGATGGGGGGGGGTTCAGTATGATGAGGGGCGAGTCTGATGAGGGGTCAGTCTGATTGGGGGGGGGGTCAGTCTATGATGCCGGATCTGTGATTGTGGGGTTAGTCTGATTGGGAAGGCAGTCTGATGGGGGGTTTGTGATGTGAAGGGCAGACTGAATACACTGATTTAAAAGGGGGTCTGTAACTTCGGCACTAGCAAAACACAAGTCTCTGCAAGGGCAATAGAAAAAAAAAATTGTTTTCAATGTGTCCTGTTCACACTGCAACAGCGCCCCTGAAGTGCTGAGCAGTGCAAAACGCATGCCGTTTCTATGCACCGCAACTGCGGTGCATAAAAATGAATGAAATGCATTTTGACATTTTAATAAAGTTAAAAGAAAAAAAGCACATAGTGTAATGTGTGTGGGCCTAAAGAGCCCTGTGTGGGAGGGGGCACTGCAATGTGTAGGGTACCATGTGGAGTCATAGCACCAATATGACCTTCGGACCTCCGCTGGAAGAAAATTTTTCCAACCAGACCCCCGTAAATTTTTATTCAGTACCCCTGGTATATAGGCTAGAGTGGAAATCTCCTATCTGAGACAACACTGGAGAAAATGTGCAGATTATCAGGAAACCATGGTATACAGATCAGCAAGAGGTATACAGTGGCAGTATTTTAATGTAAAAAGATCTATAAGCTGTGGCCATTGTAGAGGGGCAGATTAACTATTTTTATATTAGTGGGTTTAGTAACACTTTAAGCTAAGAGTGATTTCCCCATAAAGGAGAAGAGAAGGTTCATCACATTAGGAAACCAGCTAAAAAATGAAGACTCGCAAAGTGGGGTAGGGATATAGGGGAGATGCCCAGTGTTCATGTCCTCAAAAGCTTTGTCAGTGTCCAATCACCTGAAGATAAAAGCCTATATAATCCAGGGTCTTTATGTTGTCTGTGCACCACATGATCAATGTTTAAATGTAATTAATGTGCAGCTGGTACCATGTTTCAATGTTCATATGATAACCGTAGCTTACGACCCACTACTTTGTCTGCATACCCTGCTTAGTAGTATAGCACAGTTTTTTTTTGTTTTTTTGTTTTTTTAAGTTTTTCACACCAACTGAAAACCATCGAGGATGAAGTGGATAACTGCGCAAAAAAATGTGTAGGGTTGTGTGAGAATATTTTGCCTACCACTTTTTGCACATAAACTCTTCTTTGCACTATATTAGCACTTTACTATGTTCTGGACTATTATGTTTTTTGCACTATTGAATATTGAACATTGAGTCCTATTTTTCTTGCATGGCATATTTATCAATTTAGAGTTGGATAATATCTCTCTCAGATCATATGAATTGTATGCTGATTATGTGCTAGAGCTAATATGGTCTCATTTGTGTAATACACATGAGGTATTGGCATATTTCTGTTTTTGCACTTTGTTTAATATGCACACATGCACCTTTGTTCTGACTCCCCAATTAGGACATACTACCCTTTGCAATTATTTAACTGGGTGTGGAGGAACACTGCATTACATGTTGGTTTAGTGGGATAGTGCATATTGGTGCACACTATTCTTCTTTAAATTAACTTTTCAAGAAACATCTTCAAGATTCATGAAATTCCACATATTATATGTGTTAGCACGGTCTAAAATATTTTTTGTTGATATTAACTGAAAACCATACCAGCGCTATGTGCCTAAAAGCAACATATATCTGATTCTCTGCAAATATGCGAGAAACCAATGAAAGATCTATTATGCCCCTAGGTTTACAAGTCACCAAAATGCAAAAAGGGGGAGTGGGACGAATGTGCAAACCTGTACCTACCTATGGTGCAGTTTGTGGTTATTTTCCTTCTTTTGGGGTTATGCCGTAACAGCTCTAGCTCCCTCTTTGTTGGCTCCCACGTTGAATACTTTTCTCCAACACCTAGAATGAACATGCACAAAAAAAAAAAAAAAAAATTTGAAGTGCAATGTAGACGTGTATCCACCATTAAACAAAATATAAATGTGTACATTTAAAAATTGTTGTCCTCAAAAGGTCAGACAAAAACAAACATTCTTGCACCAAGTGCTTGCTTAGCTTTAACCACTTGAAGACCGGCATGTTACAGTATAACTAAATGACAAAATGTATTTTTTCCCCTTTTAGTTTTAGAGTGGGGAGGGATTAGAAAAATCAGTTTTTATTGTTGTCTGTGCCCCCGTTAAGCCCGGTTCACACTGGTGCGACACGAAAGTCACGTGAATGTTGATCAGACTTTGCCCTGCAACTTCGGTCTGACATCGATCAGACTTCCATGCGACATTAATGAACGGGCACCGATTTTGATCAGGATCAGATTTAAGAGGGAAAAAAAAAAAAAAAAAACACGTCTGATGATAGAGCTACCGCGGGGGACATTAATTCAAGGAGGCTTCCAGATTGCCCCTCTCCCAAAGCACTCTCCCCCTCTCCCAAAGCACTCTCCCCATGTTGAGGGCATGTGGCCTAGTATGGTTAAGTCACCCCTTCCTTTTCTGACCTGCCAGCCGCCTTCATGCTCGGATGAGGGTCTGGTATGGATTTGCATTGCCTTGCATTGCCTCTGAGCAGTTGTCACAAGTCAAAACAGTTAAAATGCTGATCCGACTTGGATGCGGCTTCCGTTAAATTCAATGGTCTGAAATCGTACCAAAGTAGTGCGGGGAACCTTTTCAAAAGTCAGACCAACACAAGTCGGACCAGTTAAGACAGCTCTCATAAGGAAAAGGGGATGTTATTAAAACTTACCGTAAAATCCTTTTTCTCTGAGTTCACTGACAGGCGCAGCCCTTCATTGACAAGTGGGGTTGTATGCACATCCTACCAGGAGTTGACTAGGCAAATAGAAAGAAAGCAAGCTGACCCCTCCCAGGGGGCCGTCCTCTCTCTCCCATATAACCCCCCTGCTCTGCATAGCATATCAGTTCGTAACAAGCCGTACAAACGCAACACAGAGGGGTGGGTGCTGCGTCTGTCAGTGAACTCAGAAAAGGGATTTTACAGTAAGTTTAAAAAAAAAAAAAAATCCTTTTCTCTTACGTTCACTGACAGACACAGCCCTTCATTGGCAAGTGGGGATGTCCCAAAGCTGTATCAGTCAAGAGGAGTGGGTAAACAACAACAACTGTACCCAACAGATTACTCTCAGGAGGCACCAGCCGCGCCTACACCGCCGCCTAAAGCAGCATCCGCGGATGCTGAAATATCCACTTTGTAAAACTTAGTAAACGTGTGCACCAAGGCCCAAGTAGCAGCCTTGCACACCTGTGACACAGAAGCCTGGTGTCTAAAAGCCCAGGTAGTACTAACTGCCCTGGTGGAATGAGCCGTGACAGGAAAAGGAGGTACTTTGCTCCGAAGAGCATACGCATGGGTCACGGTCTGTCTGATCCAACGGGAAATAGTAGCCGATGAAGCCGCCAACCCCTTGCGCGGACCATCCGTCAGCACAAACAACGCATCAGACTTCCGATAAGAAGCTGTAGACGCCAAGTACACCCGCAAAGTCCTTACGACATTCAAGGAATGTAACTCAAACTCCTTGGGATGCTACGGGTGCGGACATAATGAAGGAAGAATAATATCTTCATTAATGTGGAAACAAGAGACCACCTTCGGTGGAAACGAAGGAGAAGGGCGCAAGACCGCCTTGTCCCTATGAAGGACTAGGTAAGGAGACTTGCAGGACAACGCTGGCAACTCAGACACCCGCTTAGCGGATGTAACAGCCACCAAGAAAGCCACTTTCTGCGACAAAAACTGCAAGGGACTGTCCCTAATATTCTCATATGGTGGCTTCTGAAGCACAGAGAGCACCAGATTCAAATCCCACGGTGCCAAAGGCGACCGTACCCGAGGAGCCACATGACGTACACCCTGTACAAATGTACGTATCAACGAATGTGACGCCAAAGGCCGTTGAAATAGAATCGCCAAAGCCGAAATCTGACCTTTGAGTACTCAATGCCAATTTTTTATCCAGGCCCTGCTGCAAAAAAAGCCAGGACCCTGGACACAACGTAAGAGCGAGGGTTCCAACCCCCTGCCTCACACCAGGCAATATAGGCCTTCCAGGTGCAATGATAAATCTTGCGTGAAGTACACTTGCGCGCTTTAAGCATGGTAGGGATCACGGAGTCAGCGACACCCGTATCCCTCAACACCTGGGACTCAATAGCCAAGCCGTCAAAGCCAGCGAGGGTAAAGCAGGGTGCAAGATGGGTCCCGAGGCCAATCCGGAGCTACCAGAATTGTCGGAATCCCCTCCGCTTCTACCCTGCGCAGTAGCCGCGGTAGAAGCTTGAGGGGAGGAAAGGCGTACAGGAGCAGATACCGACCCCAAGGTGCCACCAGCGCGTCCGTGGCGGCCGCCCGCGGGTCTCTCGTCCTGCACACAAGGGTTTCCACCTTGTGATTGAACCGAGACGCCACGAGGGCCACGTCTGGCGTGCCCCACTTGTAGCAAATCTGGCGGAACACTTCTGGATGCAAGAACCATTCCCCCTGATCCAGCGTCTGGCGACTTAGAAAGTCTACCTGCCAATTCTCTACGCCCGGAATGTAAATGGCGGAGATTGCCGGCACGTGAAGTTCTGCCCATCGCAGAATGAGGGCCGCTTCCGCAGCCGAGCTCCTCATGCCACCCTGATGGTTCACATACGCCACAGCCGTGGCGTTGTCCGGCTGAATCCGAACCGGGAGGCCGCGCAACCTTACTGTCCAGTGAGAGAGGCAGAGCCTGATCGCCCTCAACTCCAGCACATTAATCGGAAGGCGGGATTCCTGCGCCAACCAACAGCCCTGAGCAGACAGCTGCCCCAGGACCCCCCCCAGCCCGATAGGCTGGCGTCCGTCGTGACCATCAACCAACTCAGGGGGAGAAACGACTTCCCCAA
>BLSH010330588.1:460852-474062 GCA_018402905.1 Glandirana rugosa
CCCCCAACTCACAGTACACTTCCAGTCCAGATGATTGTTTTCTAAGGCACCCCTCCCCCACACACTCACACAATCCGTGCTGTGCTGCTGGCCAGAAAAAGAAGGAGGGGGGGACACAGAGAGACTCTCTGCTGCCCACACTCCCTGTCTTAGCTACTCTGATAGAAAAGGAAGAGCTTCTCTGTGTCCCAGCACATGCAGCCAATAGCTCTCCCTTATCATACACTCCAGCTGCTTGCAATAACCGGAGAACAGGAAGGGGGCGGGGATCGGCTTCACTTGCTCTTCCCCATGATAAAGTTGGCTCTGGAGAGGAGGAGGGAGAGGAACGCTCAGGCACATCGGCGCCCCCACCTCTGCGGCGCCTGGGTGCGGTGCACCCGCCCAGGATCGGCCCTGAACCAAGCACCCGAGAAGCAATATAAAGACAAGAGAGGCGAAACAGGTGGTATAAGTCCTCTAACAGAGAGTGAAATAGGTGGAAAAGTCTCTGAAAAAGATGACCTCACTTATCTCACCACAGACTTCTGGGAAGGCCTTGTGCCTTCTAATGGCGCTCCTCTTCTTGATCTTCCTTCCAGTTTGGATAGTAATTAACTGTATATATCACCCTGAGGACTTAGGCCTCATAAGATCCATATGTGGGGAAGGACCTAAGATTGATACCCTTACATGCAATGGGACTCTTAAAAGAAAGAGACGAGACACAGAAAGTGATAATGCGACTGGTGATTGCTTTTCAGGGAAAATGCTTTTGCTAAAGTTTAAATATGCATATGCTCAGAAGTCAGGTTTCAAGAAATGTTGGATTTGTAGTAAGCTTCACGCTAGTACTGCTAGAATTCCTTTACTTGCTATTCCCTTGAATATCACCCCCATGCTTAATGGAACCCCTCCCCTTATACTAACCAATGTAAGTACTCATAATAACAGTAGCTATAATCATCCTTTTGTTTTATGTGTTTTGCAAATTGCTCATGAGATGCATAGCTAAATGTACTAGCTCAGACGCCACACCACGCCATAGTTATCTGCTATATCTAGTATCTAGAACAACAGAAGGAGAAGAGTGAACAAGGTAATTTGGGAAAAGTCATGTTTATGACTTAAGAGGGGATTGATGGGATAGGCCTTACTGTTATGTTACTTCCATTTTATTTTTACAAGTTCCCATGACAAAGTCCCCTTTATCTTGCTTTGTCTTTCATCAGCTGCCTATGCCCTAGTATGTAGAGCTAAGGTCAAGTAACAGTCCGAATAAAGTTAGTGGGAAACCAGAATCAGTTTAAACTAGCCTAAACTGGTTGTAACTGCTTATTTTTCTGCTGTGTCATTTTTATACTGCGCATGTGTAAATTTTCGATTATTCTGTGTGACATGTATTGTCTTATAAAAAGACACCCTAGAGTTCAAGAATACAGACAATTCCCTGATTAACTATGCTGAGTGTGTGTGTGTGTGTCTTTATGATATACGAAATTGTCTCCAGACATGTCTGAAAGTCACTGAGGTACCTGTCCGAGGTACAGGAGCTAGCCGAGGATACAGTAACTCCTTCCTTTCACTCATTGGAAATAATGGGGAACGATTTGTCATGCGACTTTGCAGTCCCAAATCGCAGGACAACTCGCACAAGTGTGAAAGGGGTCTAAGGCTGGGTTGACACTTGTCCGACAAATGGACTGACGTGAGCACAAGTTGCATTATATCACCAAATCAATGTTTCCCTATGAGAGCAGTCTTAACTGATCCGACACAAGTCGGTCTAACTTTAGCCCATTGAATATCCTTGCTCTAACCATCCGACTAGGTGATTACAGCAGCAGTAAGGCTGGGTACACACTATCCGACACAAAAATGGTCAGACTTTTGATCCTACTTTGCCCTGCAACATCGGTCCTACTTTGGTCCTACTTCCATCTGACTTGAATGAACAAGATAAGATTTTGCTCAGACTTTGAGATAGTGACTTGTCCGTTGACTAATCAAAACAATCCCAGTGTGAGATAAATTCCTTTTACTGCTGCTGTAATCACCAAGTCGGATGGTTAGAACAAGGATCTGACTTTGGTCCTACTTTAATGATATTCAATAGGCTGAAGTAGGACCAAAGTCAGACCAAAGTAGTACAGGAACCTTTTTCAAAGTCGGACCGACTTGTGTCAGACCACTTAAGACGGCTCTCATAGGGAAACATTGATTTGGTGACGTCATGCGACTTGTGTTCACAATGTCGGTCCGTTTGTTGGACAAGTGTGAACCCAGCCTTAAAGGAATGTATCTCACACTGGGATTGTTTTGATTGGTCAAAGGACAAGTCACTATCTCAAAGTCAGAGCAAAATCTTATCTTGTTCATTCAAGTAGAACCGATGTTGCAGGGCAAAGTAGGATCAAAAGTCTGACCGTTTTTGAAACTCCTTGATTAAAGATCCATAACAATGGTGATAACCGGCTCAGGGACCCTCTTGGAAGAACACCTTGGTGAGTCCGGAAATCCCCCTTGGTTTAAATTCTTTGTGCCCCTTATGCATCGCTCCCTTCCCTCTCTTCCCACCCAGGAGAACTGTATGATAACCGTGTAATAATTTTCAAAAGAAAGGGAACTGTGCCTACTGGTAGCTTGGCCGGACTGAGAACTATACGCAGACTACGGGCAGTAATGGACACAAGACACAAGATTTAAAGCAAAGGCTTAGCGGTAGATACAAAGGGGAAAGATACAAAGAGAGGGGGGAGCTGAAGAAAAAGAGGACAAAGGGTGCAAGAGAGGAAAAGTAAAAGAGAGAAGGTTTGGAGAGAAGTGAAATAGACTATGAAGGGGAACACAACAACGAAAACAAGTGTCCAGACAAAATCGCCAAAAATTAGTGCAAGCCCAGGGACAATAAAGAAGTATATGTCACAAGGAGGGAACCTGGACAAATCAACATCAGAAAAGCAGATGGCAACCAGGTCAAATTTAACAAACTTAACAAAACGGAACAGTAAGGGTGGGCAGACTAACAAGCCTCCAAATGGGAATACTCCAAATAGTTCTCCAAATAGTTCAGGAATAGAGACAGGGGGATATTGATTTGGAGGAGGGCCAGGCCCCCGAACCGGATATACAGACCCAACTCCCCACTAAAACAGACATGGCAGACATGTTTGCAAAATTAGAAAATTCCCTAAAGAAGGATATAGCAACATTACATAATGACCTGGGCCACTTGATTGTTTGAGTAGAAGATACGGAAAAACAACTGGATGCCCAAGTATATAAATATAAATATATATATAACTAAAAAAATATAAATATATATATAAATATATATATATATATAAATATAAATATATAACATATAAAGGGCCTAAGAAACGAAATAAAAAACCTCCAAATAGTGCAGAGAGACTTGGCATATAAAATGGAAGATCAGGAGAACCGGAACAGGAGGAAGAACCTGAGAATCCGGGGGGTCTCAGAAGGAAGATATGGCTGCGACGGTCAGGGAGATCTTCAACCCACTGCTCAACAGACAAGCTTCAGATACCCTGCAGAGATTTGAAAAGGTCTATAGGATAAGGGATCCCCGCAGACTCCCCTAGAGACATTATAGCAAGGTTTCACCACTATGAAGATAAGGCACAGATATGGAAGGGGTTGAAAAGCCAAACACCTATTAAATACAAGGAGACAGATCTCCAGATGTTTGCCGACCTGTCGCAAGAAACCTTAAGAAGGCGAAGGCTGCTTAAACCATTATTGGAAACCATGCATAAACAAAACATACAGAACTTCTGGGGGTACCCAGCATGCCTGATTGGCGTGAAAGATGGCTGTTCAGCGTATCTGAGATTCCCAGAGGATCTCCACGAGTTCTGTAGTAAACTGGAAATGGCAGAACCGAAGATCCCAGGATGGACCTCTCCAGCAATAAACAAACCCCAATTAGAAAAACAGTGGCATCAGATTCCAAAGAAAGGGAAAAAATAAGAAACTATTAAGGAGGGAGGAGAGGGGGGAAACTATGTAAAGGGCAGTTGTACGCCGTGCACTGTGTACTATGTACTGCATAGTGCACAGCCATATGGAATCATATAAATATAGAAATGCATGAGGGGACGGAGGGAAGGGGGGCTGTTAACAAGGAATATAGCAGGGCTAAGGGACCTAGGCCCAGGTGGGCCTAGAGGGGCTGGGACCAGCAGCTGTCATACTAAGGCAGGATGCCAGACAGAGTTTCACCCCAGAGTGGAGGAGTAGCAAGGTCAATTAGACCTAAAAAAAGAAGAGGATAGCTACTCAGGACTTAGGTCACCCCGAGTGGGGGGAACTCCCAATAGAGGGTTTGGGGGGGTGGGGAAGGAAGTGGGCGGAGGGGGTGGGTGGGCTGGGGGGGAACGGATGAGGGAAATAGAGGGGGGAGGGATGGAGGGGGCTCACACCAGGATCCCAAAACACCCAATGGAGGACAGTCCTCCACCCACGAGACCCACTAGAGTTGGAGGGAAAGGTGAAAATCCCAGGATAGAGGACAGAGGGCGGAATGGGGAAAATAGAGGATAAAGGATGGCGGGAGGTGTTATTGAGATGAAGATCCTATCATACAATGTTAAAGGTCTGAATACCCCAGTGAAGAGACATAAGGTCCTAAAAGAAATTAAGCGTTATGGCGCTGGTATAGTGTTTTTACAAGAGACACATCTAGCGCATGATACTAATGTGAAGCTCTCCTCAAAACACTATCCAACATGGTTTTATGGTGATTCTCCTACAAAAAGAGCAAAGGGAGTGGCGATTGGAATAGTGAATGACATCCAATTCCATATAGAAGAGAGACAGGTAGATCCGGAAGGACACTACATATTTCGTGAGGGGAAAGGTGTCAGACATAGATTACACCTTAGCCAATGTGTATTGTCCAAACAAAAACCCTATAGGCTACTTAATAGAAACTTTGTGGAAACTTGAGGAATTTAAGAAAGGAATGGTAGTGTTGGCAGGGGACTTTAATTTCAGCATGGATCAGAGAGATAGTACGTCACGTGCACCGTGGACTGGAACGTGTCAGTTGGAGAAAATAAAGGAAAAACTTTACCAACATCAATTAATAGATGTATGGAGGACACAGCATCCAGATACAAACGACTATACCTTCTACTCCGCAGTGCACAGGACGTACTCAAGGCTGTACCATATAATAGTAGAACATAGAATGTTGAAGTCAATGGTCAATCCATCTATCGAGATACAATCATTATCAGATCATGCCCGGGTAACCATAAAACTCAAATTAGGGGATAGCCGGAATAGAGTAGGTAACTGGAGATTAAACAAAGATCTACTACAAGATAGAACAGTTGTAGAGAAAATAAAGAAGGCATTGGATTGCTATTTTCAGCTTAATGAGACCCCAGGGATTACTAATATCACGATATGGGAGGCCCATAAAGCTTATATAAGAGGCATATTGATCTCCATAGGGTCAAAAAGGAAAAAAGAAAGGGGCAACCATATAAACAGATTAGTGGCCAAAATATTTAATTTAGAGCAAATACATAAAAAGAATAGGAACAATGGACACAACATCAATAGTAAAAAGAGGGGAGCTGAGAGATTTAATGGAACAGGAAACTAGACATATCTTCAATAGAGTTGCAATAAATGGGGAAATAAACCCGGAAAATATCTGGCGAGACTACTGAAGAGTAAAAAATCAAGTAACTTTATGAGGAAAATTTAAAATGAGGAGGTAAAAATAATGCATTAGTCTACAGAAATTGCCGGGCATTTCAAAGATATTACAAGGCCCTGTACTCAGTTAGGCATAACAAAACACAAGAAATGAAAAAAAAAGGACAGAGGAAATGCAAGCATATCTAGAGGAGGTAAATTTACCCAAAATACCTATAGAAAGACTCCAACTTCTAGAGGCACCTATAACAGCTGAGGAGATAAATTTAGCATTAAAAAAACTCACCTACAGGTAAAAGTCCAGGATGGATTTACACTGGGGTATTACAGGAAATTTAAAGAACTCCTATTACCAAAAATGTGTAATTATATGAGAGAACTGGGAGAAGGGGGAAACCTAAGGGAAGAGTCCCTACTGGCCCGCATTACACTGATTCCGAAAGAAGGGAAGGATGGAACACTTTGTTCTAGCTACAGACCCATAGCCCTCTTGAATGCTGACACAAAGCTATATGCAAAGGTCTTAGCAACAAGATTAAAATAATTTATTTCAGAATGGATCCATGCGGATGAGACCGGATTTGTTCCCAATAGGGAGGGTAAAGATAATGCTATTAGAACACTACTTATATTGCATAGCCTTAGGGATAGGAAAAAGCCGGCACTCCTCTTATCGGTTGACGCCCAAAAAGCGTTCGACAGGGTTGATTGGGGTCTTATGATAAAAACATTTGAAATCATAGGACTGGGCCCGAAGATGATAGAGAGAATAAAACTACTATATAAGGGCCCCACGGCAAGAGTAAGGGTCAACGGGTCCCTCTCATCGCCATTCAAAATGTTGAATGGTACAAGACAGGGGTGCCCGCTTTCTCCCCTCCTGTTTATAATATCTCTGGAACCATTATTGGCAAGAATACGGAGGAATGTGGACATAAGAGGAGTGAAAATAGGTGAAAAGGAACATAAAGTAGCGGCATATGCCGATGATCTCCTATGTTACATAACAAACCCTAGAGTTATATTACAAAATTTAATAAAAGAATTTAAAAAATATGGGGAAATCTGAAACTTTAAAATTAATGAGGAAAAATCTGAGGTATTAAACATAAATATAAATAAGAAGGAAGATCTGTCCCTGCGGGGGGAGGTTCCCTTTACATGGAAGAAAGTAGAAATAAACTACCTAGGAATAAAAATCACCCCGGGACCTGAGAAATTATATAAGGTGAACTATATTCCACTTTTAAATGAGATTAAAACAGAAATTAAAAAAAATAGAAAAGAGACCGCTCTCGTGGATGGGAAGGATAAACACCGTAAAAATGCTAATACTCCCAAAAATACTATATACGTTTCAAATGATCCCAATAAAACTCTCACAAATGTACCTCCCAACATTGCAAGGAATGATATCAAAATTTATATGGCAAGGTAGAAAGTCGAGAGTACAATATAGGCTCCTGAGTTTAGATAAACCGCACGGGGGATTGGCAGCACTGGATATTAAAATATACTACGAAGCAGTGGTACTATCACGAATGGTGGAATGGAGTAAGAGTAATAGTGACAAAAGATGGGTGGAGGTAGAAAAATCACTAAATAATGCACACTTAAAAGAAAACATTTGGGTTTCACAAAAGGATAGGATATTGAACCAAACAATAACCGAATTAACAAAAAATGTATTTCGGGTCTGGGACAGGATTCACAAACAGGCAAAATTGTTATATAATTCACCTTTAATTTTTCTAACTGGCACACATTTGTTTGGACCAGGGAACAAGACACAATTTGGGAATTGGGTAGGGAGCACACAGTTAAAGGATATTGTAAAAGATGGGAAAATTTGCACGTATCAAGAACTGATACAAAGTGGTATCATGCCAAGGCTTAGTGAATAGAGGTACGCCCAGTTAAAACATTTTGTGGCAAAATTACCACAACCTCTAAGATCCGGAAAATAATTGAACCCACTTGAAAAACTGTGTAGTGCTAGAGAACCGGTAAAGCATTGTATAGCACAAATTTATAAAATAATCACGGATATGGGTGGACAAGACGTGCCTCCATTCATCGGGAAATGGGAAGAGGAATTAGAGATAAAATTTACTGAACAACAATTAACTAAAATGTTTAAAGCCATACATAGTTGCTCAGGGGATACTCAGAGTATTGAAATGAACTACAAATGCCTTGCAAGGTGGTACATTACGCCAGTGGTTGCCCATAATTAAAGCAGCAAATCACCATTATGTTGGAGAGGCTGTATAGAACGAGGGACCATGGCACATATCTGGTGGAAATGTCCAAAAATAAAGGAATATTGGGAGGAGGTGAGACAATGTATAGCAGAGATTACAAGTGAAGAGTTTGGGTCTGACCCGATGGGTTGTATTTTTCATATTACGGATAAAACTAGTAAACAATATAGGAACTCATTGGTACCTCTCCTTTTGAATGCAGCAAAGGGAGTGATACCAAAAAAATGGTTAGACCCAAATAAACCTACTATGAGGGAGTGGTTTGATAGAATCAAACACACCTACAATATGGAATATCTGGGAAGCAGAGAAAAATGCCCTCTCTGGGGAAAACATGTTGAAAAATGGGGGAAATGGATGGACTTTAAAAAAACAGATAAGTACACCATGGTATATGTAGATTGATAAATGGGTGGGGAAGGGGAGGGGTGGATGGAGATCCGGGAAAGTGAGATATGATAGTGGGGGGGAGCTTTATACATAGCCTGTATTTAATATATCGAAATGTAGTAGATATATGTATAGAAAGGAGGCTGTAATGTATAGAATGCTCGATTCATTTTATATTTGTATTCCATGAAAAAAAGTCAATAAAATTAAAAAAAAAAAAAAGTCTGACCGTTTTTGTGTCGGATAGTGTTAACCCAGCCCTATCCATTCAGAGAACACTTTGTATTCACTGAGAAAAATGTTGAGACAATATTTGGATTGTGTGTGAATGCTCTAATTTACCAGGAAATAAAGCCACAAGTGATTATAGCTGAAAACAGTTATGTAAAAATACTCACCTCACACAAGCTAAAAAGCGAAATGGTTTGAGATGCAAGCCTTATAACACTCTTTCCCTAACCAGAGCAGAACACCGAAGAGATTCTTTTTAAAACAACACTCTTACAAGGACAGGGAGAACAGAGGGTATGTATTAGAGTTACTTGAGCACAAACTAGCCCAACACACAGTATCTCACAAAAGTGAGTACACCCCTCACATTTTTATAAATATTTTATTATAGCTTTTCATGTGACAACACTGAAGAAATGGCACTTTGCTACAATGTAAAGTAGTGAGTGTACAGCTTGTATAACAGTGTAAATTTGCTGTCCCCTCACAATAACTCAACACACAGCCATTAATGTCTAAACCGCTGGCAACAAAAGTGAGTACACCCCTAAGTGAAAATGTCCAAATTGGGCCCAAAGTGTCAATATTTTGTGCGGCTACCATTATTTTCCAGCAATGCCTTAACCCTCTTGGGCATGGCATTCACCAGAGCTTCACAGGTTACCACTGGAGTCCTCTTCCACTCCTCCATGACAACATCACGGAGCTGGTGGATGTTAGAGACCTTGCGCTCCTCCACCTTCCATTTGATGATGCCCCACAGATGTTCAATAGGGTTTAGGTCTGGAGACATGCTTGGCCAGTCCATCACCTATACCCCCAGCTTCTTTAGCAAGGCAGTGGTCATCTTGAAGGTCTGTTTGGGTTTGTTATCATGTTGGAATACTGTCCTGAGGCCAGTCTCCGAAGGGAGGGGATCATGCTCTGCTTCAGTATGTCACAGTACAGTCTTGGCATTCGTGGTTCCCTCAATGGACTGTAGCTCCCCAGTGCCAGCAGCATTCATGCAGCTCCAGACCATGACACTCCCACCACTAAGCTTGACTATAGGCAAGGCACACTTGTCTGTGTATTCTTCACCTGGTTCCCGCCACACATGCTTGACACCATCTGAACCAAATAAGTTTACCTTGGTTTCATCAGACCACAGGACATGGTTCCAGTAATCCATGTCCTTAGTCTGCTTGTCTTCAGCATACTGTTTGCGGGCTTTCTTGTGCATCATCTTTAGAACAGGCTTCCTTCTGGAATGACAGCCATGCAGACCAATTTGATGAAGTTTGCAGCATATGGTCTGAGCACTGACAGCCTGACCCCCCACCCTTCAACCTCTGCAGCAATGCTGGCAGCACTCATATGTCTATTTCCCAAAGACAACCTCTGGATATGACGCTGAGCACGTGCACTCAACTTTTTTGGTCTACCATGGCGAGGCCTGTTCTGAGTGGAACCTGTCCTGTTAAACAGCTGTATGGTCTTGACCACCGTGCTGCAGCTCAGTTTCAGGGTCTTGGCAATCTTCTTATAGCCTAAGCCATCTTTATGTAGAGCAACATTTCTTTCTTTCAGATCCTAAGAAAGTTCTTTGCCACGAGGTGCCATGTTGAACTTCCAGTGACCAGTATGAGAGAGTGAGAGTGATAACACCAAATTTAACACACCTGCTCCACATTCACACCTGAGACCTCGTAACACTAACGAGTCACATGACACCAGGGAGGGAAAATGGCTAATTGGACCCAATTTGGACATTTTCACTTAGGGGTGTACTCACTTTTGTTGCCAGCAGTTTGGACACTAATAGCTGCGTGTTGAGTTATTTTGAGGGGACAGAAAATTTACACTGTTATACAAGCTGTACACTCTCTACTTTACATTGTAGCAAAGTGTAATTTCTTTAGTGTTGTCACATGAAAAGATAGAATAAAATATTTACAAAAATGTGTGGGGTATACTCACTTTTGTGAGATACTGTACACTGCTCAAAAAACAAAATGAAGGGACACTTTTAATCAGAATATAGCATCAAGTCAATAAAACTGCTGGGATATTGATCTGGTCAGTTAAGTAGCAGAGGGGGTTGTTAATCAGTTTCAGCTGCTTTGGTGTTAATGAAATTAACAACAGGTGCACTAGATGGGCAACAATGAGACAACCTCCAAAACAGGAATGGTTTTACAGGTGGAGGCCACTGACATTTTTTTCCCTACTCATTTTTTCTGAATGTTTCTCACTAGTTTTGCATTTGGCTAAGGTCAGTGTCACTACTGGTAGCATGAGGCAATACCTGGACCCTATAGAGGTTGCACAGGCAGTCCAACTCCTCCAGGATGGCACATCAATTTGTGACATTGCCAGAAGGTTTGCTGTGTCCCCCAGCACAGTCTCAAGAGCATGTAGGAGACAGGCAGTTACTCTAGGAGAGCTGGACAGAGCCGTAGAAGGTCCTTAACCCATCAGCAGGACCGGTATCTGCTCCCTTGTTCAAGGAGGATCAGGATGAGCACTGCCAGAAATGCCTCTGGCAGACCACTGGTGTGAATGTCTCTGACCAAACAATCAGAAACAAACTTCATGAGGGTGGCCTGAGGGCGGGAGGTTCTCCAGTGGGCCCTGTATTCACTGCCCGGCACCATGGAGCTCGATTGGCATTTGCCATTGAACACCAGAATTAGCAGGTCCACCACTGGTGCCCTGTGCTTTTCACAGATGAAAGCAGGTTCACCCTGAGCACATGTGACAGGTGTGAAAGGGTCTGGAGAAGCCGCGGAGAATGTTATGCTGCCTGTAACATCGTTCAGCATGACTTGTTTGGTGGTGGGTCAGTGATGGTTTGGGGAGGCATTTCCATGGAGGGATACACAGACCTCTACAGGCTAGACAATGGCACCCTGACTGCCATTAAGTATCGGGATGAAATCTTGGTCTCATTGTTAGACCCTATGCTGGTGCGGTTTGTCCTGGGTTCCTCCTGGTGCACGACAATGCCCGGCCACATGTGGCAAGAGTATGCAGCCAGTTCATGGAGGATGAAGGAATTGATACCATTTAATGGCCCCCACGCTCGCTTAACCTAAATCCAATAGAACACCTATGGGACATCATGTTTTGGTCCATCTGACGCCGCCAGGTTGCACCTCAGTCTGTGCAGGAGCTCAGTGATGCCCTGGTCTAGATCTGGGAGGATATACCCCAGGACACCATCCGTCTTCTCATTAGGAACATGCCCCTACGTTGTCAGGCATGCACACAAGCATGAGGGGGGCATCCAAACTACTGAGTGCCATTTTGAGTTGCAATGAAATTTCAGCAAAATGGACCAGCCTACTGCATCATTTTTTCACTTTGGTTTTAGGGGTGTCTTTGACTTCAGCCCTCTGCTGCTTGACAATTTTCATTTTTATCAAACAATGTGGCATCCTTTTATTCCTAACACATTACTTAGTCCATATCAGTATACATATCCAGCATGATATTTTTCCCCATTGAGATCAGATACAGTTGTGTTCAAAATTATTCAACCCCCAATGCTGTAAATGGTTTTAGGGAATTTAGTGTACATTTGTAATTGTATTCTGAATGAAATCCTACAAGGACTTCTTAAAGAACCATATGCAACTAAAATGACATCAATTAGTTTTGTAATATAGTAGTAAATGTCTTTTGTGAATTCTTCATTGACATAATTATTCAACCCCTTAAAGACTACCACTCTGAAGAACAGAGGTTCAATGAAGTGTTTTCAATCAGGCATTGAAAACACCTGTGGATATCAGGGAGCAGCAATAAAGCCTAATAAGCACCAATTAGGCAGCTTTAACCGGTTCCCCACCGCGCGCCGTGTTTTTACGGCGGCAGTGGGGGAGCCCTGCGCGAATCGCCGTAAATAAACGGCGATTCGCATTTTGGCCACCAGGGGGCGCGCGCCACCGGCGGCGCGCGCGCGCACCACCGGCGGCGCGCGCGCGCACCCGCCGCACTCCTGAGGAGTGTGCCCGCTGCTCGGGCGGACCCGATGACCGCCGGCGAGCTGCGATGAGCGGCTACAGGGCAAAGAACGGGGAACCACCGATGTAAACACGGCGGTTTCCCGCCCTGTCAGTGGGGCATGAGAGATCTACTGATCCCTGTCACTGGGATCAGTTAGATCTCTCATGCCCATGTTAGCCCAACCCCCCCACAGTAAGAACACACCCAGGGAACACACTTAACCCCTAGCTCTCCCCCCCAGGTTAACCCCTTCACTGCCAATGACATTTATACAGTAATCAGTGGACATTTAAATTTCTGATCGCTGAATAAATGTCATTGGTCCCAAAAAAGTGTCAAAAATGTCCGACATGTCCGCTGCAATATCGCAGTACCGCTAAAAATCGCAGATCGCCGCCATTACTAGTAAAAAATAAAAAAAAAATAAAAACCCCAGAAATTAATTCTCATCATCCGTAAACGCGGCCACTTTTGCGCAAACCAATCAATAAACGCCGATTGTGATTTTTTTTATCGCAAATATGAGGAAGAATATAAATCGGCCAAAAACGGTGAAAAAAAAATTTTTTTTATATTTTTTTTTGGGATTTGAATTTTAGCAAAAAGTAAGAAATTTGGGTTTTTTTGCAAAATGGTCGCTCTCCTTTTGTTTATAGCGG
>BLSH010330588.1:517085-528510 GCA_018402905.1 Glandirana rugosa
CCCCCCCCCTTCTCCCCGACCGGCGAGGGTACTTAAAAGTGACATTTGGACAATTGTAGTTTCCGTTATGTTACAATTCCTCTTGCTTCTCGTTTTGTCGTTTTGAAGTATTTGTCTTTTTTTATTATTTTGACTGTTTGTTGGTTACCCCCCCATACCTAGTTCAATGACTTGGACACAGTGTCTCCCATATAAATGGGGGGGGGATCCATCATTCCGGTCACCGGAGGAGACAAACAGGGTTCATCCCGCAAATTTCCGGTGTACATCCGTGAACCCACTGTCTCCCATTTATGGACTCAGTCACAAGTCTCCCTGCATCTTTTGTAGTTTGTCTTTTCCTTTTTTTCCCCCTATATGCCTTTGATGTTAACAGGTTTACAGTGAAAATTCATGGGAGCGGCCAGCCCCTCTTCCCCCCCCCCCGGGAGACGACCTGTGCAGGCCCCTGCCCTATACTGAATTCCTATCTAATATGGTCCCTACCGGGCCCAGATACTCACCCTCCCCCACTACCCCATATCCCATCCCGACACCCCTCCTCTCCTGTATATCCTACCCCGAGGTGAGACTACGGCTTCCAGAGGGACGGGGTGGCTGGCTGTCTTACTGCTCTGTGTGTTAGTTGGTTCCCATGAGGAAAAAAGTGAAGTTACTCATTGATTACTGTTGCTCCCCATGTCCCTCCCTGCTCTCCTTACAGCGACATATTTACCATTTGAAGCTCATATCTACCTTTGTTATATATCTATTCTCAGGCAACATGCAGTCTTTTGGTGACCCCCGGAAGGACTGCGACTGTGGTTTAGCCCATCCAGCCCTATCCCTACCACTTGGTAATCCAATCTTTCAAAAGTGATGGCTTCGCGTCCAGATGGGGATCACTTGAAGATTGTATCCTGGAATGTCAAGGGTCTTCGATCTCCGGTAAGCGAATGATGGTTCTTAGGCATTTGAAGTGCCTGGGAGCAGATGTGGCTCTCTTACAGGAGACCCACCTGTCCACAGACGACTTGCTACAGCTGCGCAAATTATGGGTTGGCGAAGTACATGGGTCTGCAGCGATAGGACGCAAGGCTGGAGTAGCTGTTCTGCTACATAAAAACTTAAAATACGCAATTCGAAAGGTACACACTGATTCGATTGGTCGCAAAATCACACTTCAAATTATCTTAGCTTCAAAAGAAATAGCTATTACCAACGTCTACGCCCCTAATTCTCCCGACACTACATTTTTTCAAGAGCTGGTCTCATGGGTAATGAATATGCCTGATTCCCTTCACTTGGTAGGCGGGGACTTTAACTCAGTCATGTCGCCACTGGAAGACAGATTCCGTCTTTGACCAAATACGCAACACATGGCTCAGGGGGAGACACTACCTCCACCTCCTCTGACTCAAACGAATTGACTACTTTTTTACGTCTCCAGCCATGACATATATGGCCCATAGCCCTAAAATCCACGATGCAAAAATATCTGACCACAGTCCAATTTCGATACTTATAACTGGTTCTAAACCCTTTTCCTCCCCACCTGCCTGGCGCTTTCCGTCGTATCTAGCAGATAAAGATGACTTTTGTCATATGCTATATACAGGGTGGGCCATTTATATGGATACACCTTAATAAAATGGGAATGTTGTAAAATGGGAATATTAACTTCCTGTTTGTGGCACATTAGTATATGTGAGGGGGGAAACTTTTCAAGATGGGTGTTGACCATGGCGCCCATTTTGAAGTCGGCCATTTTGAATCCAACTTTTGTTTTTTTCAATAGGAAGAGGGTCATGTGACACATCAAACTTATTGGGAATTTCACAAGAAAAACAACGGTGTGCCTGGTTTTAACATAACTTTATTCTTTCATGAGTTATTTACAAGTTTCTGACCACTTATAAAATGTGTTCAATGTGCTGCCCATTGTGTTGGATTGTCAATGCAACCCTCTTCTCCCACTCTTCACACACTGATAGCAACACCACAGGAGAAATGCTAGCACAGGCTTCCAGTATCCGTAGTTTCAGGTGCTGCACATCTCGTATCTTCACAGCATAGACAATTGCCTTCAGATGACCCCAAAGATAAAAGTCTAAGGGGGTCAGATCGGGAGACCTTGGGGGCCATTCAACTGGCCCACGACGACCAATCCACTTTCCAGGAAACTGTTCATCTAGAAATGCTCGGACCTGACACCCATAATGTGGTGGTGCACCATCTTGCTGGAACTATGATGTCGGTGATAGGGAATTGCTGGCCATCACGTCGGCTTTGGAGGAATGGCGGTACCTCCTGGAAGGAGCAGCTCACCCGGTATTGGTTTTTACTGACCATAAAAACCATAATAAAACCATATGCTGTGAAGATATGAGATGTGCAGCACCTGAAACTACGGATACTGGAAGCCTGTGCTAGCATTTCTCCTGCGGTGTTGCTATCAGTGTGTGAAGAGTGGGAGAAGAGGGTTGCATTGACAATCCAACACTATGGGCAGCACATTGAACACATTTTATAAGTTGTCAGAAACTTGTAAATAACTCATGAAAGAATAAAGTAGCGTTAAAACCAAGCACACCATTGTTTTTCTTGTGAAATTACCAATAAGTTTGATGTGTCACATGACCCTCTTCCTATTGAAAAAACAAAAGTTGGATTCAAAATGGCCGACTTCAAAATGGGCGCCATGGTCACCACCCATTTTGAAAAGTTTCCCCCCTCACATATACTAATGTGCCACAAACAGGAAGTTAATATCACCAACCATTCCCATTTAATTAAGGTGTATCCATATAAATGGCCCACCCTGTACTTCATGGGACGAGTACGCCTCCACAAATGGGGCACATATTACTGACCCAAATATCTTCTGGGATGCAGGTAAAGCATTCCTGAGAGGCAAAATCATTTCATACACTGCCCAATATAAAAAGCATGCTAGACAACACTACACTAAGGCCAGCGAGAATCTACAAGATGCCCACCAGCGCCTCTCGCTAAAAAGAACTGATGATAACATCCAAACCTGGCAAAAAGCCAAACATGATTTTGATACTTGGGCAGAACAACAAGAAGCTGCAAAGTTGGCCTACTCTGCTGTTCACTTCCGTAGATATTGGCCAAATTATGCTCTGGCCCTAGACGCCCAACTCTCATATTGGCCTTGAAAGACAACACGGGTAAAATTACAACATCTCCATCCGCTATCAGTAAAATTCTCGCAGATTACTATTCGACCTTATATGCGGCAGATCATATGGACCCTTTGGTAGCCCAAGACCTTCTAGCTAAGATCCCACTACCCAGACTGGACTCTTCTCACCTCGAAACCCTAAATGCACCTATTACCGCCCCAGGCCCGGACGGCTATACAGCGGAATTTTATAAAATTACAAAAGACTTTATCCCTGCCACTCTCAAACACGTCTTCACCGCAATGTGGGAGGGGGGAACATATCTCCCGTCAGGCACACAGGCACACATCAAACTGATTCCTAAAGCAGGGAAAGACCCCCTTCACCCCGGCTCCAGTCGCCCGATTTCATCAATAAATGTGGATGTCAAAATCCTATCTAAAATAATTGCTTCCAGGCTGGCCAAGCTTCTTCCAGCATTCCTACACCCTGCCCAAGCGGGCTTTGTATCGGGGCGGTCTGCCAACCTGAACATCAGGAAGGCTCTACTGGCGCTGGAATATGCTAAATCTCATTCAGACCAAGATGTGATTGTCATTTCACTTGACGCAGAAAAAGCGTTTGACAATGTTAGCTTCTACTGGCTGTTCAGAGTGATGGAGGACCTTGGGTTCTCAGGTCAAATCATCAAATTTATACAAAAAATGTATGCCTCCCCTTCTGCAAGATTGGTCACACCGGACTTTGTGTCCGACACGATCCATCTGAAGAAAGGAACACGACAAGGCTGCCCCTTGTCTCCCTTACTCTTTAATCTAGCCATCGAACCCCTTTCCCGTCTCCTTAACTCCCCTAAAGGTGTTAGTGGCATTCCAGTGGATAAACAAACCCTTTGATCCGCCTTATTTGCCGATGACATATTGTTGTTCTCCACAAACCCGCAACTAGATTTTTCTAAACTCAAAGATATATTTGCAGCCTTTCGACTAAGTTCAGGATTCAGAATTAATTTTGATAAAAGCCAAGTACTAGCGCTTCAGCCTCGGCTAGCAGACAAATGGAAATCGGTCTCCCCATTTGCTCAAGCCCCCCACCATATCACGTACCTGGGTATCCATATAGGCCGTGACCCGTCCCCTTTGTACACGCTCAATTATCCACCTCAATATATCACAAAAATGTAAAAGAATTGGAAGCATGGGCAGCCCTTCCCCTCTCATTCTTCGGGAGATGCCATCTTTTTAAAATGGTGACGTTTGCTCGCTTATTGTATCCCATGCAGACGATACCTCTCTTGCTCAAACATGCAGACACACAAAAAATCCTCAAGGCACTATCGTCTTTTCTATGGCTAGGTAAAAAACCAAGGATTGCATTGAACAAATTGTGTCTCCCTGGGGAGGAAGGAGGGGCAGGGCTGCCCAATAGAAGGCTCTATAACCTGTCATGTTTACTCAGACAAGGCCTAGACTGGCTGACAGGTAAATACAGATACTCTAATAATGTACTTGAGGGTGCCCTGGCTCACCCCTACTCACTCCCAGCTGTTCTTCATTGAAGATTAGTTCACTACCACATCACCTTTTAATTAAGGACACGGTTATAGCCTGGAGGGAGGTGTGGAAGCTGGCCGGGCTCCCCTCAAGCATATGGAGTCATCTGTCTATTCAGGGTAACCCAATGTTTCTTCCCTCCACTATGCATACCATCTTCAACTCTTGGAGTGCACTAGGTTTAAAGAAAATAACTTTTTTGTAGGGATGCCTGGAGAGGTTAAGTCCTTCCATACACTTGCACAGGAATACCACTTGCCACCCTCTTATGCTTTCCACTATCACCAATTAGTAGACTACCTCCGCTCCTGCCATCACCAGGGCTCCAATCCCCTTCAGCAGTCGTTTGTGGACAAGGTCATTGCACGGGACTCTTATTCAATTTCCGAACTATACCCTTATCTTATGGCTCACCAGTCAGCTAAATATAAACTCGCTCCATTGCGTAAGTGGTCTGCTATCCTCAAGGATGATGAACTGCCTGAGAAAATCCATGAAGGTTACTGTCGTATTTGCCGAATCACTATCTCAGAAACCTGGCGTGAAACGCAGTTTGAAATTATACATAGAGCTTATTACCCGTACCGACACAGCAAAGATGATCCTACCCAGGCACAGTGCCCTTGGTGCCCGACGCAGCGCCCTACCTTGCTACACCACCTCTGGGAATGCCTGCAAATAACTGCCTATTGGGATTCTGTACTAGCTTAAATTCCGCAAGTCACTCAAGACAAAGTACCCAAAACCCTGCAGATGTGCCTTTTTGGGTGTGATGCTTCTCCATCCTCTCATCTAGATGCAGGGGAAACTAACCTCACAAGCTGGACCCATTTGTTCCTCCTGGTCGCCCGTCGGACTATCATGCAACAGTGGATTCAATCTACACCCCCCAAACTCGCACAAGCAAAAAAGGCGATGTCGTCACTCTTTCATCTTGAGAGACTCGACACAATAGTCCTTAACCTTAAGCCCACTGCTCAATTTTTCCGTAAATGGCGTAAATACATGGAAGTTACCTTCACCCAGGAAGACCTCCAAAAATACATGCACCCATTCCAATATACGGAATGGTACTTAAAGCGAGATATAGTCAACAAGCTGGGTAAGCTTAAAATAATTGATGGCTCTTCTACACATGATCCCCTCTAGCCTATAAATTGGGCCCTTTTTGTTTTTTTTCTCTTTTCCACAAATACCCTTGACGAATACTACTAGAAGACTATGACTTATTCACAATACTTCGCCTAAACTGAGATATATGTCTTTCACCCACTAGAGATGACAAAGTTATATTATCAATAATGAAATGTCTAGTTTTTACTATGGTAAACTTATTATGCCAACTAACGGGTAAATATGTCGCTTAAAATATCACACCCCCTTCCATCCCCTATCCCCCCCCTACTACTTTAAGCTGTCAATATATTGTATGTATATTTAGGGTCAGCTCGCTAACTGTTACTTGCATTACCATGTATCAATACGGTTATGTTTATGTGTCATGTGCTTTTCAAAAACCCAATAAAAAAAAAAAAAAAAAAAAAAAGAGGAATCTGGTGCTGTGCTGCAAAGGATAGGTCCACAAAGAAGCTGCAGGCGCCTGAGTCCAGGATGGCTGGGACTTGGATACTCCCGTTGGGGAGTTGTAGAGACAGGGAAAGCACCAGATGACTTGCCTGGTTGGGCAAGCACAGGACCACTCCCTCGGGGGAGATGGGCCCCTTTGCTGGGCACGACCGGAAACGATGCCCAGAACCTCCACAATAAAGGCACAGGTTGTGGCTGAGACGCCTGGGTCTCGCTTCGGGGGTAAGTGGTGTGTGTGGGTGCTCAGTATGCATGAGCCCCGGCAGATTTCCTGCAGATCGCTCGGCCCTGAGTTCCCGCAGACGGCGGTCCACCTGGATGACCAGGTCAAACAGAGCTTCAAGGGATTGGGGCATCCCCACTTGAGACAATTCATCCTTCAGCGGCTCAGGCAGGCCCAACCGGAATTGGTAGCGGAGGGCCGCATCATTCCATGCAGTGTCAGCAGCCCAACACTGGAACTCCGCAATGTAATCTTCCGCTGTGCGGTGACCCCGCTGGAGGGCATGCAGAGCTGCCTCCACGGTTGTGGTCTGGTGGGGGTCCTCATAGAGTAAAGCCATGGCCCGGAAAAAGAGGTTCAGGTCAGCTATTTCAGGGGTTCTGTGTTCCAGGAGCCAGTGGGCCCACGCCTGGGGATCATCCCGTAGGAGAGAGATAACCAGCCCCACCTTAGTGGTATCCGAGGAGAAGGTGCGGGGTTGCAGCGAGAAACACAGTTCACAGGTGCTGTGAAAGCTCAGAATTTCCTATGGTCCCCTGAGAACCGCTCAGGTAATGGCACCTCTGGCTCGGTGGGTAGGGTGATGATGGCACACCCCGCCGGCTGGTCGGGGCTTGATGCGGCCGACATGGAAAGTTCTTGAACTTTACTTTCCATTTGGGCGTGCCCTTCTTGTAAGCCTTTTATGACTTGAGTAAGTCCGGTCAGGTAAGTGCATAGATCCTTCGTTGGAGAGGGCCCCTGCACAGACTCGGACATGGCTGTCCATTGCTGTCACGTACCTGGTGGTGGAGTCTGGCTTATGCAGTTGACAACCTCTCTTATGACCCTGATTTGGGAACCCCTGATAGAGTAGACGGGGCTCGGGAGTGCAGGGAGGCACAAGGGTCGGACTGGGTCACTGGTGGTGGTGTGCTGGTCCGTGTAGAGCTCGTGCAAGCAGAAGCGTAGTGATGCAGGCCGGGTCGGTAACAAGCTGGCGGAGCAGTACAGAAGGATTGGGCTGGAGAGTAGTCGGGTACAGGCAGAGTTCGTTAGCAGGCGGGCAGTGAGGTAAAGGGGAGCAGGCAGAAGAGTGGTCGTGGAAGCCGAGGTCAGTGCAGGCGGAGATCAAACAGCAGGGTCAAGACAAGCCGGGTCACAGGAACAGACAATAAGGATAACAGGTCACTTCAGGAACACACTAACGCTGTAGAATGGACAGCACTTGCTTTCTGGTGCTGTCTGCTTAAATGGCCACTATTGGCGCCATTGGCGTGCGCGCAGTGCACACAGGAAGCCGGAAACAGTGTGGAACATCCATTTTCCTAACACCCCCCTTCCTCTCTCCCCATCCCTCCCCCCTCCCTCTTCAATGTGGGAGCAGGGAGGGAGGCCTAGGTGACCCGTTTGTGTTTTGTATCCGATTCCCTCCATCCATGCAAATTTCTTTTCATCCACATCTAGTGTATTGTGTCAACATGTGCTATATAACATTTAATATCAAAGCTTATTCCCAAAAAAAAAACCCAAGAAAAAGTAATCTCAGTCTCACAGCATTATATCCAAGCATATTCTTTTAGATCTTGAGCAAAAAAAAAAACAAAAAACCCAAGGACATATAATACCCCCAGAGTTCAGTTTCTCTTATTATGCCTCATTGGGTAATCCCTATATGTTCGGGGCCATTGTGGCAGTTCCACTTCAGGGAGCTGGAGAATTCTCACAAACTCCGGGAGATTCTCAATGTCTCGAAATGTAGCCTTTGTAAAGTATATTTGGAACGGAAACTTCCATTTGTACGGGATTTTCCTCTCTCTCAATATATCCAATAGAGGCCTTACCGCTTTTCTTAGATACAAAGTATGTTTGGAAAGATCCTGCAATAACATAAATTTCGCTTTATAAAAATCTATTATTCTCTGTTGGCAGGCTGCTACCATAATTTTTTCTTTGATGTCAAAAAAATGGACCCTGCAGATGACAGCTCTCGGTTTCCCAGGGTCCATATTTCCGGGGCCTAATGATCTATGTGCCCGATCTAACTTTATTTCTGTAGTAGGGGGTTGCTCTAGTAATATATTAAAAATACCCTTAAGGGTTGGTATTAATTCTTCCGGTCCGGTTGCTTCTGGCAGTCCCCTAACTCTAATATTATTTCGCCTGCTCCTATTTTCTTGTTTGTCTGCGTTATTGATGACTTGTTTTAAACAGCCGCCCAACTCTAGGTTTTCTCTTTCAGCTTGTATTGTTCTTTGTTCTAAGTTTATTACTCTTGCTTCCATATTCTCCATTCTTTTTTGGGCATCCTCTATGGAGCTTTTCATTTCCTGTATTTCTGTATTATAGCACGTTTCCAAAGGAGAAACATATTTATCCATGTCCCCTCTGGTAGGTAGGGATTTTATATAAGCTTCCATATCCCATGATTCTTTTTCCCCTCTTCCTTTTTCAACTGTATCCATCTGCGTATTTATTGGAAAACTGTTTTCAAGTTCTCTTTCTGCTGTTATAACTGAGTCTCATGTATTACCTACTTTGGGTTGCTGTTGTGTTTGCTGAAAATAGCCCTTTATGTCTGGGTTTTGTGTATTTTGAATTTTAGGGGTATTCCCTTCTTTAGTTCCAATTGATAATTTTTTTGCTTTTTGTGTTTGGGATCCTTTTGGTGTCTCTCTTTCCCTTTGATATGTTCTCTCTATCCTTTTTCAAGATTACTTTAAAGTTGATAAAATTTCTAGGCTTTTAACATTTATATTATCCTCTGTCTTTATTTTATTCTCTATTTTCCTCACCTTGCGGGTCAATATGTCTCTCTAATTATTCGCAGTTTATGTAAAAAGACAAGGAAAAAAAAGTTTATAAGATACCTGTTGAAGATGTTTCCTCACCGGGGGTCTCCAGCTGGCAGGGATGTCCCCTAAAACAGGCAGATAAAGTGAGATGAGGGGTCCAGCAATGATGTCCTTCTTGTGGTCCGCAATGGAACCAGGACAATATCGCTGCCAATTACCTGGAACCCTCCTCACCTCTCACCACCTCTGGCTCCAGGGAGCCTGGTGTAGGGATTACCGTAAAGCCTGCTATGGTGTCCTCCTATTGGCCCTGCACCTCCCTGGGTGTGTCCTGTGCTGTGAGTTCTACCTCCCACACTTGCCTGCTGTCTCCTCCTTTGCCTTCTGGGTCCCTGGGCCGGAGCACGGGCCTTCACCTCACACTGGTACACTCACTCAATCGATCCCTGCTCTTCCGTAAGGGGATCTGGTGTTGCTTCCACCCGACCTTGCTCTTGCCCCTTGCCCCCTTGCCCGGATCACTCAAATTCAGGAGATGAGCGTCCTCTCGTCGCTGAGCGCTGGAGCCGGTTAGGACGTCTCTCCCCTTATGGTCCTGCGGTCTGGCTCTTCTATGAACAGGTCCGGCCCCCCATGTCTGCTTCGTCCTCGGAGCCTTCGGTGCCCCTGCTTGTTCCAGCCATCGCCGGCTCCACTCTCCGGACGTTCCGAGATTCGCCCTGTGAGGAGCCAGGACAGGAGTACTATGTGGGGCTAGACACAAGGCTAGAATCTCCTGGGCCCCTCTCGTCTTTCCTCCACTCCTCCGCCTATCGTCAGGCTCTCCAACACGGACACCAGCCAGGTAAATGCAGCGTTAGGCTTGGGTGTGAGGAGCTACCTCACGATGTGGCCATCTTGGTCAGGCTCCCCCCCGCAAGAAAAAATTTGGATGGTCGCTGCAAAGAATGACTTTATTAAATGTACACTCACCAGCTACTTTATTAGGTACACCTTGCTAGTACTGGGTCGGACCCCCTTTTGCCTTCCGAAGCCTTAATTCTTTGTGGCATAGATTCAACAAGGTGTTGGAAGCATTCCTCAGAGATTTGGGTCCATATTGGCATCATGCAGTTGCTGCAGATTTGTTGGCTGCAGATCCATGATGCGAATCTCCTGTTCCACCACATTCCAAGGGTACTGTCTTGGATGGAGGTCTGGTGACTTGTTATCACAGCAACCATCTGCAGGCACGTGCACTAAGCGGAATAATTTATCTAATCGGGAAAGGAGCACTCAGAGATTTGGAGAATGAAACATCAACTGTCATAAGTAGTGTTGAGCGAACCCGGACTGTAACGTTCGGGTCCGCACCAAACTTTCGGGTGTCTGGGACCCGGACCCGAACATTTCAAAAAACGCTCAGGTTCGGGTTCTGGTAGTTGATCACGCATGTTGAATAGCTGAAGGGCAGCCAATCAACAAGCGTTTCACTGGTTTGCCCTTAGAAGCCATCACAGCCATGCCTACTAATGGCATGGCTGTGATTGGCCAGTGCATCATGTGACCCAGCCTCTTTATAAGCTGGAGACAAAGTGCTGCATGTCACATGCTCCTGGGTTAGTGTAGGGAGAGGAAGCTGTCGGCGTTTTTGTGAGGGAGAGATTGCAGACATTTTAACATCTGATCCTGCATCCTGAGATTACTACTGCTGTTGCTCTGAGGGAAAGATTTCAGAGATTTGAGATTTCACATACTGCTGCTTTGAGTGACAGATTGCAGATCAAACTGTGCATAACACAACGATCGCTACGATTGTGCACAACGATCAGATTGTTGGAGTAATTTGAGATTTCACATACTGCTGCTTTGAGTGACACATTGCAGATCAAACCCTGCCTAACACAACGATCGTACACAACGATCAGATTGTGTGATCGTACACAACGATCAGATTGTGGGAGTAATTTGAGATTTCACATACTGCTGCTTTGAGTGATCTGACTGCACTAGGTAGAGGCTTCTGCTTAGAGGGACAGATTATTGTTCAAAAATCATTGCCTACTCCTATAGGGCCAGGTTACAGCTGTTGCTGTAAGTGACACATTAGTGTTCAAAAATCATCTCCTAGTTCTAAAGGGAGAGCTTCCAGCTGTTGGTGTGAGCAGTGCATTTCTTGCA
>BLSH010330588.1:570460-581567 GCA_018402905.1 Glandirana rugosa
CTCATGGACAGTGGACGGGTAGTCTCATGGGCTCATGGACAGTGGTCGGGTAGTCTCATGGGCTCATGGACAGTGGACGGGTAGTCTCATGGACAGTACTCGGGTACTTTTATGGGCAGGTGACAGGTACTCGGATACTCTGATGGGCAGGTGACAGGTACTCGGGTACTCAGATGGGCTGGTGACAGGTATTCGGGTACTCTGATGGGATGGTGACAGGTACTCGGGTACTGTGATGGGCTGGTGACAGGTATTCAGGTGACAGGTACTCGGGTACTTTCCTGGGCAGGTGACAGGTACTCTGATGGGCAGGTGACAGGTACTCGGGTACTCTGATGGGCTGGTGACAGGTACTCGGGTACTCTGATGGGCAGGTGACAGGTACTCTGATGGGCAAGTGACAGGTACTCGGGTACTCTGATGGGCAGGTGACAGGTACTCGGGTACTCTGATGGGCAGGTGACAGGTACTCTGATGGGCAGGTGAAAGGTACTCTGATGGGCAGGTGAAAGGTACTCTGATGGGCAGGTGAAAGGTACTCTTTATTGGAGGGGGGGGGCAATCAGTGTGCTTGGTGCTGACAGTAAGCGGTAACGAGCTGTTACCGCTATCTCCTCCTCACACACGATCTGTGTGTGAAGGGGAGAACCCGGTAACAGCTCGTTACCGCGGATTCCCATCATTTTGTGACCGGCTGTGAATGGACACAGCCGGTCACGTGGTAAAGAGCCAATACTATTGCCTCTTTACCGTGATCGGGGTTGGGCTTTGTCCGAGGGACAAGCCCGCCCCCCGATCGCCGCGCTGCCGGTCACAGCCGGTCACGCGGTAAAGAGCCAATTTTATTGGCTCTTTACCCCGATCACGGAAGGCCGGGGTCCCGAGGGACACGGCCGGTCCCCGCGATGAGGGCCCGCAAAGCGGCGAAAACAAGTGGACGTCATGTGACGTCCACTTAGGATGGGGAGTGCACCTTGCCGACGTATATTTACTATACGTCGGTAAGGAAGTGGTTAGGGGCTGGTTCCAGTGCGTTTATGCTTTCCGGTGCGTTTCTGGTATGTTCTGGTGCATTTTTATGCTTTCCTGTGCATTTTTGGTACGTTCCAGTACAGAAAAAATGCGGTATGTTCTACTTTTGTTTCTGGAACACACTGAAACTGACCGCACTGGTGTGAACTAGACCATTGAAAACCATATAACCTACTTTCCATGCTTTTTTGATAAAGCCTAAGACTGCATTGACACCTGAGCGTGTCATTTTCAGGCAGAAAGTCACGCGATTTTGTAAAAGTCACCAATGTAAACCGCAGAAAACCACCCAAATCTGCCTGAAAAAATACTTCCAGAACTTGTTTGAGCTTCAGGCGGTTTCAGGCTTTTTTGAGTGGAGTTTTTTTTCTCTCCAGTGGTTTGTAGCTTCAGGCTTCAAGCTACAAAACGCTCAGGTGTGAATGCAGCCTCTGAAAACGACAAGCTCAGGCGTGAATGCAGTCTTGAGACAACAGCACTCAAATAAATATACACCATATCCAGTAAGCTGTCTAATTGCAGTCACAAACAAATGCACTACATAGGCCTACCAGTAGGGGGAGAGAAAGAATCAGGTTTGGAGGCCAGCATCACACACTCTATACAGAACACAGACCTCTGCGGTAACCTGGCAATAAAGCACTAGCGGCAGCAAAGAGCACAGCTGATAAGTGAGATGACAGGAAATACGTCAGTTTCAAACTACATCTTCGAAACGCTAAACACGATAAACCGTATTCGGTGCTCTAAGGTTGCTACACAGAGGCCTCGGAGCCTGCAATGAGTAAAACAAGGAACAATATCACCGAGCACCCAGCAGCTTCATTCATCTATACACCCAAAACTCCCGCCCGCTTTAACCGACGTTACGTGCTTACGTCGTATGAACGGCTGTGTGTATGTCTGACCATGTGGGCGTGACGTCACCCGTCGCTTGTACTGCTGTTTGGCAGCTGCTTGAAGGTCTGTTCTTTATAGAGTGCTCTCAGGTGGGCGTCGTTAGGTTGCTGTGCTGTCAGTGTATGAATGGTGCTTGCAGTAGTCAGGTAAGCCGTGCAACTAACAGTGCTTTACTACATTGCTGCAACATGCAACTCACTGCTATCCTGCTTCATTGTAAAGTATCATGCTATATTCCCTTTCTGAGGGTGAGTGGTATGGGAGAAGCCAAACATTGTGGTAGGAGCTGAACACCTCCAACATTTTACACATGTACATTCTATACCTTTTCCAAGAACTTAGATAATACAAATGAGCATTGATGTGAGAGACTATAGTGGCAAGAGGAGGATATAGCAATCTTATTATTGAGCCTATTGCAGCCACATGTGTTTTCACAGAGGTGTGGGGAGCTGCCCTGAATACAGTGTGTGTCTGGGGGGGACGCTCATCCACCCACCTGTCACACTGGAATGACTGCCTGTTTCTGTGCAGTCTCTCTGCCCCTATAGACTTGAATGGGCTGCCTTCACCTGGCAGCTTAAAGCGGAGTTCCACCCACAAAAACATCTTTATATATTTCAAATCCTCTATGCATGATGAATCACATTTGGGAAAAAAATGTATACTCACCCTAAGTGCCCTGTTGCTATGTGGTCCCTGTAATCTTCCCACTTCCTGATTTGCAGCACTCCGCATCACTTCCTGCCTAACCTAGGCTCATGGGAGATGTGAGACATCATTTCCCATGAGTGGTCAAATCGCGTTATTTCCAGACAGGAAATTACATGATTTTGTGGGGGAGAGACATGTTATCTATGTTGCCATAACAACGGGGTGGGACCTTCCTCTGTCACTGCCTGTTGTTATGGCAACAAGACATACACTCGAGATCGAGAGGTGCATGCTGGTTATCCAGCATGCTCCTTATCCAGGAAGAGACTCGAGGAGGGTGCGAGTGGGCTTCACATACCCACAGCTAAGATGGGAACTTCCAGTAAAGATAATATCAGCAATGTAAGTACAAAATAAATATGAAGATTACCCAGATTTAAAGCTATCAATTACTTTATTTATGTAATGAATACTAACTAGGTGGATGCCAGTAAAAAAAAAAAATTATGTGGGCGGTACTCCGCTTTAAACCATATGCAAGTCCTAACCGTGTAAAGCAACCTATTTAGTTTAACTGCTTGCCTACCCGCTCACAGTAGATATACTACAAGCAAGTGGCACAGCGACGTACAGATATGTCCTGGTTTACGTCCTGGTTTTGCGCCCCTTGCTGCCCTGTGCTGTGATTCAACACGCCACAAGTTTGTCAGCAATTTTTAGCAAGAGATTTTGCCTGAAAGCTGCTGATCGGCTGTAGCCAATCAAAGCACAGAATTCTTTGCTGACAAATACACAGAACTCTGTACACAGACTGCGACCAGTCTGTTTCTTCTATAAGACCCCTTTCACACTTGTGCAAGTTGGGACTGCAAAGTCGCATGAAAGTCGTACTCCATGATTTCCAATGAGTACCATTCATATCTGTGCATCTTCAAAGTAGTCCCTGCCCTACTTTGGTCCAACTTTGATGCGACTTGAGGCCATAAACCTCTAGATTACACAGGTATCGCTTCACAGCGCATCAAAATCGCGCAACTTTCAGGTCGCACAAGTGTGAAAGGGGCATTAGGCTGGATTCACTCCTATGCATTTTTAGTGCTTTTTGCATTTTGCAGATTTGCACTGGAGTCCATTTAACATGGTTTCCTATGGAACACTTGCTGTAGTGCAAATATGTAAAAAGCACTAAAAATGCATAGGTGTGAATCCAGCCTTAATCAACTCTGAGTTCAGAGAGAAAAAGTAGATAGATCTGTTAGTAAAATCACTTGTTAGGCACACAGTTAACCCCTTGATATCAACCCCTTCCCAGCCAGTGCCATTAGTACTGTGTACAGGATCAGGGCAGCCATCAGACATTTTGGGGACTCTTACACAGCTTCAGGCCTGGGCCCCCCAGGGCCTGAACCACCAACATTCCCCAGGGCCCACCCACTGGCCGTCCCACCAAATACGCCCACTGGCCACCCCACTGAGTCCTTCAGCTAGTGAAAGGCGGCGATGGTGCAGGCAAGGAGGACCAGCCCTGGCTTGTAGTCTATTGTCCCGTCCGTTCCGTATTGCGGGCGCCCGGCTGCCTGCAGTTTGCACCGTACACTTTCTTTTCATGTGAAGGGAGTGGGCCCGGCGCTGGGCCCCTTGAGACACTCGGGCCCCTTACAGCAGTACTGCCTGTACCCCCCCTGATGGCGGACATTTACAGTATTATCACCGTAGTAACAAGATAGTATCACCGTAGTGTCACTAGCAACGTCAGTGCCAGTTAGTGTCCCTCCCAGCCAGTGTCAGTTAGCACTAGATTGCCTGCCACACTATCACAGTCACACTAAAAGTCGTCGTTCATTATTAGCATAGAGTCTGTACGGATCAGCATCTTGATCATGATTATACTACTAGTGTCCCCAATAATATAGTGTCCTCAAAAACACAGTTACATTTTTACCAAAGACATAGCTTAGCAGACTTAGCAGAATACATTTTGGCCTATGTGTGTGTGTGTGTGTGTGTGTGTGTGTGTGTGTGTATACAATATCTCACAAAAGTGAGTACACCCCTCACATTTCTGTAAATATTTTATTGTATCTTTTCATGTGACAACACTGAAGAAATGACACTTTGCTACAATGTAAAGTAGTGAGTGTACAGCTTGTATGAAAGTGTAAATTCGCTGTCCCCTCAAAATAACTCAACACACAGCCATTAATTTCTAAACCGCTGGCAACAAAAGTGAGTACACCCCTAAATGAAAATGTCCAAATTGGGCCCAAAGTGTCAATATTTTGTGTGGCCACCATTATTTTCCAGCACTGCCTTAACCCTCTTGTACATGGAGTTCACCAGAGCTTCACAGGTTGCTACTGAAGTTCTCCTCCACTCCTCCATGAAGACATCATGGAGCTGGTGGATGTTACCTTGCGCTCCTCCTCCTTCCGATTGAGGATGCCCCACAGATGCTCAATAGGGTTTAGGTCTGGAGACCTGCTTGACCAGTCCATCACCTTTACCCTCAGCTTCTTTAGCAAGGCGGTGGTCATCTTGGAGGTGTGCTTGGGGTCGTTCTCATGTTGAAATACTGTGCTGCGGCCCAGTCTCCCAAGGGAGGGGATCATGCTCTGCTTCAGTATGTCATAGTACATGTTGGCATTCATGGTTCCCTCAACTGTAGCTCCCCAGTTCTGGCAGCACTCATGCAGCCCCAGACCATGACACTCCCACTACCATGCTTGACTGTGTGGCAAGACACACTTGTCTTTGTACTCCTCACCTGGTTGCCACTACACACGCTTGGCACCATCTGAACCAAGTAAGTTTATCTTGGTCTCATCAGACCACAGGACATGGTTCCAGTAATCTATGTCCTTAGTCTGTTTGTCTTCAGCAAACTGTTTGCAGGCTTTCTTGTGCATCATCTTTAGAAGAGGCTTCCTTCTGGGATGACAGCCACGCAGACCAATTTGATGCAGTGTGCGGCATGGTCTGAGCACTGACAGGCTGACCCCCAACCCCTTCAACCTCTGCAGCAATGCTGGCAGCACTCATACGTCTATTTCCCAAAGAAAACCACTGGCTATGACTCTGAGCACATGCACTCAACTTCTTTGGTCGACCATGGCGAGGCCTGTTCTGAATGGAACCTGTCTTGTTAAACCGCTGTGTGGTCTTGGCCACCGTGCTGCAGCTCAGTTTCAGGGTCTTGGCAATCTTCTTATAACCTAGGCCATCTTTATGTAAAGCAACAACTTTTTCAGATCCTTAGAGAGCTCTATGCCAAGTGCTATGTTGAACTTCCAGTGACCAGTATGAGAGAGTGAGAGCGATAATACCAAATCTAACACACATGCTCCTCATTCACACCTGAGACCTTGTAACACTAACGAGTCACATGTCACCTGGGAGGGAAAATGGCTAATTGGGCCCAATTTGGACATTTTCACTTAGGGGTGTACTTTTCCTGGAGCTCATCATGTCAGCCTGCGTATGGGTCAGGTCCTCCCCTCTGACCCCCATAGGACAACCCCCTACTTGAATAAAAGGAGGGCTTCCCCTTAGCCCTAAATTCCCTTTTTTGTCCTTGCTCCGGAGACAACATACTGGTGATCCTACTATCCTAATATCAAGTTGCAAGATGTGAAGATTCCTGCCTCTCCCACCTGGTTGGCTCCCGGAAGGAGGTTGATCCTCTCCTGTAGGAGCGCCTTGTGTCGGGCAGATCGTGCAGCCTAAACAGCATTTTGTGGTCAGTGGGGGCATGGCGCGGCTCTCTCCGGCTTCCCTCTCTATCTGGCAGGCTGTGACAGGATTCTTATGCCGGGAGGGATGCTTCCCGGGTCCGTTCCTCATTATACTCTAGTCCAAAATGGCGGCACAGGCTTTTCCTGTGTCCTCACTTCCTGTGGGGCGAAGCCCGGTTCTGGGATTCCGCCTTGTGGGAGGGGGCTAGGGCACAAATAGGAAGCAGTTTAGTGTGTCAGTGGGGACTTGCTGTTGGTGCAGCCACACACAGGTCAGAGCAGCCGCAGCGCTAGATGGAGAGGAGGAGGGGTAGCTTGTTATTTTGCCTTGCTAACCCAGCTTTTTATTATATAAAAAATGTATATGGATTCTCCCAGACCTGAAGCAGAGGCACGAAGATCAGATGAATCCAGGTAGGAAGTGTTGAAATCTTTTCTGTCCCAATTATCTACAGGGGAAAGGCCTGTAAAGGAGGGAAACATAAATCAAAATCCAGACGGTCGTCACTAAACTCTTCTGGGCAGGGAGCTCCAGGAGGCGGTCTCGGTCTCCTGCTCATTACCAATATAGGTCCGCAAGGCGCTACAACACCAAGGGGCAGGTGTTTGCTGTTCGTGCGGTGCTATCACAATAGCACGAAAGCTGGTCTGTGAGAAATGCTTTAAAGAAGAAACTCGAGAGTAGCGGAGTCGCAACAAGTGCAGCAGTACATCTGCCAGGCAGTGACAGAGGGCCTTAAAGAGGTCTCTGTAAAGCCATCTTCCTCGAAGGGTCTGCGTCCTTTGCCTGAGACCCAGGATGGGTCAGCTCAAGAACGTGACCCAGAGGAGGCAGGATCTTCTCCAGAAGAAGGGGATCATGAGGAGTCTTATGGTTTCGACTTTTCCCTAGTGCCGGACTTTGTCATGGCAGTTAAACAGGCGATCGCCTGGGAGGAAGAACCATTGCAACCTCCGCAAAAGATGAGGAAATATTTTCCTAACCCGAAAAAAGTGTTGCCAAATTTCGCGGTAATGTTTGAGATCCAGGAAGTAATACAGGAGGAATGGTCAAGACTGGACAAAAGATCAAGTCTTCAGAATAGAATTTCTAAACTCTACCCGTTCCGGTCTGAGGACTTAGAAATATGGGACAATGCGCCAAGAATAGATTCATCTCTCCAGAGATTGGCAAGACATGTAACACTGCCGCTTGACGATTCCCGTAGCCTTTCACAATGTGATGGACAGACGGTTGGATGCGGAACTCAAAAGAGCATACCTCTCAGCAGGGGCAGCCTGTAAGCCTGCGGTGGCCGTGACGTCAGTGGCCCAAGCCATGAGAGCCTGGGGTGGGCAATTGAAAGATCTGGACAAGGAGCAAGAGGCCTTCCGAACAACCTTAACACACCTTATGTCAGCAGCAGACTTTGCTGCTGAAGCAGCAGTGGACCTGGTTCAGATGTCAGCCATAATGATTGCACCGTCAGTGGCAGCCAAGAGAGCACTATGGCTAAAACATTGGACGGCAGATAGTGCGTCAAAACAAGGTCTCTGTTCAGTGCCATATAGCTGGAAGGTCTTGTTTGGAAAAAAGCTAGAAGAAGCCATTCAGCGAGTAACGGGTGGAAAATCTGGTCTTATCCCGCAAGAAAGGCGAAAGAAACAGTAGCCCTTTCATTCCAGAGGTAGGCAGTTTAGTGAGGCAAGATCTTATCAGCCAGGGAAAGAGTATATGCGACAGCCCTGGCGAAATTCCCAGCCGGCTCACAAAGGTCAAAAGCCCAAGTTCAACCAGGGTCCGAAAACTACAGAAAAATCTGAAGGTCGGCTTGCCCAGATTCCGCAAGTGGGGGCAAGGCTATCTCTCTTTTCTCGTATATGGGCAGACCAAATTCAAGATCCTTGGGTTCGGTCAGTAGTGAAGGACGGTTATCGCCTGGAGTGGGAACATCAGCCTCCAGGGAATCCTTTTGTGAGATCCCACGTGCCTTCCACGCAGGGAGAAAAGGACTCGTTAGATTCTTATATTCAAGACCTATTGAAGGTGGGAGCTATTGTTCCAGTTTCCAGAGGAGCAAAGAGGCGTAGGAGTCTTCTCTCCAATCTTATTAGTGAAAAAGGCTTCGGGGAAGTTCAGGCTAGTTTTGGATCTAATGTTTTTGAATACCTTCATAAAACCAGCTATTTTTCGGATGGAGTCTGCGTGCGATCATAGCGGTGGTTCAACCGTCAGATTGGATGCTCTCCATAGACTTGCCAGATGCGTATCTACATGTCCTAATCCACGCATCCTTCCACCGATTCCTCAGGTTTATAGTCAGAGAAGCGCAGTACCAGTTTGTCTGTTTGCCATTCAGGCTCAGTTCAGCGCCTCGGGCATTTTCAAAACTCCTTCTGGTGGTTGTTGCCCTTCTCCGGTTGGAAAATATATAAGAATTTTTCATTCTCTCAACGACTTGCTCCTTCTGGCAGATTCCAGGCAATCCCTGATGTTACCTCGAACAAGGACGCTGAAGGTTCTTCAAGACTTTGGCTGGCTAATCAACTTTGACAAAAGCCAACTAATCCCATCACAGAGGTTGGCGTATCTAGGGGTCTCGTTTGACTCCGTATTGGGGAGAGTATTCCTTCAGAAGGAGAAGATATGTCGCTCTTGGCCTCAACGGTTCGAGCTCTGAAGAGTAGTCTGTCAGTGCCTGCGAGACATTGTATGAGAGTCTTGGGCTTGTTAAATGCAGCAGTACCCACAGTGGCATGGGCAAGGTGGCATCTCACGCACCTACAGTTTGCCTTTCTCCAACAATGGGACAGATTCTCTTTGATTCAAGAGATATGCATACCTCAATTTGTGAAACAAGCCCTGTCATGGTGGACGAGTCCGAGCAACCTGAATTAGGGTCTCCCGCTTTTTGTATCACAGGTGTTCACAGTTACTTCAGACGTGAGTCTAAAGGGCTGGGGCGCACACTGTCCAGACAAAGTAGCTCAGGGGAGATGGGTAGGAATGGTTCGTCGTTCCTCCAACCGTCTAGAGCTGATGGCAGCGCAGAAGGCCTTGCTAGCATTTTCTCCTACTTCAAGGGAGTCATATCCAAAATTTAATGGATAACAGAACAGCGGTACCATATGTGTCCAATCAGGAGGGTATAAGGAGCCTGCCCCTTCTACAAATTGCAGCACAAATCTTCCGATGGGCAGAGAGCAACCTATCGTCATCCTTAACAACCTCTTACCTTCCGGGGGTACAGAATATAAGAGCAGATGCCTTAAGCAGGCAGTTCCTGGATCGGAACGAATTGGTGCTAATTCGGAAATTCCTTTTACTATTCACACAGTGGGGAACCAGAAGTGTACTTGATGGCATCCCACCTCAATGCCCAGCTACCGGTGTTTGGTTTTTTTTTTTGTTTTTTTTTTTTTTTCCCCCAGATCCTTTCTTTTTGTACATCTTTCCTCCAACTCCCCTGGTCCTGAGGACACTGATCAAAATCCAACAGGAGAAAGTGAAGGCCATTATGATTGCCCCATTCTGGCCCAACCGTCCATAGTTCACGCTGCTTATGCAGTTATCGATAGCGCCTCCAATATCGCTTCTGAAGGCCAGAGACCTGCTTCTACAGGGGGGCACACTACACCCCAGTGTAGCTCGGCTCAATTTGACACTTTGGCTGTTGAAAGGTGCAGGCTAACCCAGATGGGCATAACGAAAAGAGTTCAGAAGACACTGCTCAAGTCTCAGAAACTATCTTCAAACACAACATACTACAGGGTATGGAAAACGTTTTGAGGTGGCAGTTTCAAAGCAATTTAATCCTGAATATCCAGCTGGGAATGATGTCATGGAAATTTTACAGTCGGCCCTGGACAAAGGACTTAGCTACAGCACAGTAAGAGTCGAACTGTCCGCTATTTCAGCATTGACGGGACTGTGTTGGGCGGAAGATCCGTTAGTGTTCCGTTTTATGCGGGCAGCCCTAAAGCTAAGGCCTCCAATAAGACCTTTTTCCCCGAAATGGGACCTCCCTCTGGTCCTCCAAGCACTAATGAAAGAGCCCTTCTGGCCAGGTGAGAACATCTCACTAGTTTTGTTGACCCTGAAGGTGGTCTTTTTTACAGCTATTTCAACGACCAGACGGGTCTCAGAAATACAGGCCTTTTTCGGCAAGACCACCGTATTGCGAACTCTTTCAGGACAGAATAGTTCTTCGTCCAGTACCATCTTTTCTCCCTAAGGTAGTTTTGCCTTTTCATATAAATTGGGAAGTCGTATTACTTTCTATTTCATCAATATCTGTTGAAGAGGACTGGTCAAAAGTGGATGTCTGCCAGGTTATCTCGACATATCTACGCAGAACGGAGGACGATCTGTTCATCCTACCAGTAGGCCCTAGGAAAGGTCAGATGGCTTCCTCCAGAATTTTTTCCTCATGGATTGTACAAACCATAAGACAGGAGTATACGGCTTCAGGTCTTCAACCACCAGAGGAGGTTAGGGCCCCTTCAAAGAGGGCAGCATCAGCTTCGTGGGCAAGTCATGCAAAGTTTCCTGCAGAAGTAGTGTGTAAAGGCTGCTGGCTGGAAGTCCCCTAACACCTTTATTGATCATTATCGCTTGGATGTGATGTACGGCCCTTCCTGGGCATTGGGCACTTCGGTGCTGACCTCTGCTCTTTTTGTCTAATTTTAATACAGTTTTCTTCTTGGCATTTCATTTTGGGTGATGTCTGTTTTTTTTTCCCGCCCTATTTATTGTATGCTAGCTATATCCCATACATAGGCTCCAGGAATAGGGAAAATTGTTATCATAC
>BLSH010330588.1:648159-659226 GCA_018402905.1 Glandirana rugosa
TTTGGGGGAGGTATCTTATCGAGTGGTCAAGCATGTGTTTGTACGAACTGGTGAGCTATTCTATGGAGGGGGTTTATGTGGGAAGAGAGGACGGCCTCATGGGAGGGGCCAGCTGTTTCTTTTCCCTGCCTAGTTAACTCCTAGTGAGACCAGCATAAACCCCACACGTTATGGAGAGCTGCGTCTGTCAGTGAACTCGGAGAAAAGGATTTTACGGTAAGTTTTAATAAAATCCCTTTTTTTTGCGCTATAAAAAAAGTGACAATTTTTAAAAAAACAATAATTTTTTACTTTCTGCTATAATACATATCAAAAAAAAAATATAAAAACAAATGTATTCATCAGTTTAGAAACATATATATTCTTCTACATATTTTTGATTAAAAAAAACACCCAATAAGCGTATATTGATTGGTTTGCGCCAAGGTTATAGCGTCTACAAACTATGGGATAGATTTATGGACTTTTATTTTTTTTATGTTTTTACTGGTAATGGCGGCAATCTGCAGTTTTTAGCGGGCCTGCGACATTGCAGTGGACAAATCTGACCATAAGTGACACTTTTTGGGGACCAGTGACATTATTACATTGATCAGTGCTAAAAAAATGCACAGATTAATGTATAAATGACACTTGCAGGGAAGGGGTTAACACGAGGGGGCGATCAAGGGGTTAACTGTGTTCCCTGGGTGTGTTCTAACTGTGTGGGGGCTGGGCTCACTGGGACTCCACAGAGATCGCTGTTCCCGATCACTGGGAACAGCAGATCTCCATGATGTCCCCTGTCAGAACGGGGATCCGCTTTGTTTACATAGGCAGATCCCCATTCTGCCTCTGTGTACTGCGATTACCAGCTAACATCTAGTCCGCTGGACCCGCAGGCTTGCTCACATGCACATGCAGGTGTCACATGCACAGATCGCCGTACGGGTACGGTGGTTTTCGCAATCAAGCCGACCTGCCGCCGTACATATACAGTCGCTGGTCAGCAAGTAGTTAAGTGGTTAACTCAATACAGGTTAAGCTCTTATATTTTAGCAGGAATTTAGCAGGAATTTTGTAAAATTTGCTGTTTATATTTGCTAAAAATGATTTTAGATAATTTTTAGCAAATATATTGTTTTGATAAACCTTTGTGCAAATATTGTGGGGCCAGTAGCACCTTCTTTTTAATCTAATGGCCCTATGCTTTCAGAAAATATATGGTTTGGGGGGTCTTTACCAAACTCTGACAGATGTAAGGGAACAATGAAAACCTACATTTTTGGGTAGGTTCAATTTTCACCATTTTGCAAAAAGGCATAAATTATTTGTTGTTTATTAACTCAATACAAGTTAAGCTTTTATATTTAGTAGGACTTTTGTAAAATGTGCTGTGTTTTTATCTGCTAATAAAAATACAACAAAATCATTTACGAAAATATTGTTTTGATAAACATTTGCGCAAATATCATTGTGCCCTAAAAAACAGTAGCACCTTATTTGTATTCTACTGGTCATGTGCTTTCAGAAAATATATGGTTTGGGGGGTCTTTAACACACTCTGAAAGCTGGAAGGGAAAAATCTTGGGGGGGACGTGAACAAGATGGCAATGGTGCTGGATGCCTAGTTAAGGAGCTCTGCTACCACCACGGGGAATTTATCCTGTTTTCTTATCCTGGAGCCACTCTGGATTAACTACAACTTCTCCCGTTATCTCCCTGCGTATGCTGACCCGGAGACGGAACCGTTTAGAGTCCCGGTATCAAGAGACCACCCCTGATATTTCTGGCAATGCATCTGCACAAGTGGTGGAGACGAGCAGCATGGCAACCCAGCGGGAGGACCCAGAGCCCGCTCTCACAGAGCAGAGCAACTTTGCAGCCCTCATGCAGGCAATCACGGGCTGTGTCAGAGAACCTCTGTTACTAATCCTTCTGGAATGCCTATTCAGGGAACCTCCTGTTGCTAATCCTTCCAGAATGGCCATTCCTTTGCGCAGGCACGCGCAGGAGAGCACACACGCTGCCGGTGTGCGGGCACATGCGTGACGCTGTGGCGCCAAACAATCCATTTAAACCAGACAGCACCATGCAGCCGTGCTGTCCGCTCTACAGCGTGTCCGTGTTCTAAGTGCCAGGTTCCTGATTACCTGCTACCTGTTCCTGTGACTTGCTCATCCTGACCTTGCTTGATCTCTGCCTGCACTGACCCCCCAGCTTGCCCATGACTACTCTTCTGCCTGATCCCTGTGTACATTTGCTGCCCACCTGTTGACGACCCTGCCTGTACCTGACGACTCTTCTGCCTGCACCTTCTGTACCGCATTGCCAGCTAGTTGCCAACCCAGCTTGCATTACTACTCTACTACCTGCATGAGCCACGACCAGACCTCTCACACCACGAACAGTGAACCAGTCCAGCCCTCGTGCCCCCCTGTGCTCCCCAACTCCCTGTCTGTTCTACCAGGGGTTCCTGAACCAGGGCCATAAGAGTGGTTGCTTCTTGCATAAGACAGACTCCACCACCAGGTGTGTGACAGGCTGCCAATCTACTTTGTCTACTCTTACCACCAAGATTGACACCATGCAGCTGGAGATGGGCCTTATTAAGCAGGACTTTGATAAGGTCCGCCAGCGCGCCATGGAGGCCGAGCGCCAGTTGGGAGACACGGAGGACACTGTCTGCGATCACTCGACTTTGCTGCATACCCTCCAGGTGAAGGTGAGACACCTTGAATCAGGAGCCAAGGATGCGGAAAGCCGCAATCGGTGGATTAATCTCCGGATTATAGGTCTGCCTGAGGGATCCGAAGGCCTGGATCCATCTGCCTTTGCGACTGCTCTGTACGCTTTTCCCCAAGGTGGCCTTCTCATCCTCCTTTGCCGTGGAGGTTGCCACCTGCCCGCGGCCCTCCCTGGAGCTCCGCCTTGTACCTTTTACCTTTCGGCTGCTAAACTTCAGAGATCGAGATTTGATCCTGAGGGAGGCCCGCAAGATGGACGACATCCGCCATGAGGCCGCGCTCTTTGATGTTCCCAGATTCCTCGGTGGACACCCAAAAGCTCCTGAAGTCTTTTGATGTGGTTGTCACGCACCTGGTGGTGGAGTCTCTTATGGAGCTCAGGGGGGAACAAGGGCTGGACAGGATCCCTGGTGGTGGTATGGATGGTCCAGTGAAGCTTGTGCAGGTAGCAGGTGGTCGCGCAAGCTGGGTCGGCCACAGGCAGGCAGTGCGGTACAAAGGGTTCAGGCAGAAGGGTCATCAGGTGCAGGCAGGGTCATCAATGGGCTGGCAGCAGAAGTATACAAGGATCAGGCAGAAGAGTTGTCGTGGGCAGGCTGGGGGTCAGTGCAGGCAGAAATCAACAAGGTCAAGCTGGGTCACAGGAACAGATAAACAGGAAATCAGGTCACTCAGGAACACTCACACGCTGTAGAACGGACAGCACTGGCTGCTGGGCGCTGTGAGCTTAAATGGGGCCATTTGGTGCCGTATCCGGCATGGGCAGCGCGCATGGGAGCGAACGAACGCGCATGTGCCAAAACCGCAAAAACTGTCTTTTTCCTAACATTACCCCCCCCCCCAAGGGGCAGCCTCCGGATGCCCAGACGGGCACATCTTCCTTGGCGGCTCCTTTTTGAAAGCTTTAATCAGTTCCTCCGCGTGAATATTTGTTTATGGCTCCCAGGAGTTTTCCTTGGGTCCCGTACCCCTTCCACTTAACAAGATATTGGGTGGAACTGCCTCTTTTGTGGTAGTTTATGATGGCCTCCACCTCAAACTCCTCCTCTCCATTTACCAACACTGGTTCAGTTGGGTCCATACTTCGTCCCGGAAAGAGATCTGGAGCCGTTGGTTTCAGCAAAGAAGTGTGGAAAACCAGATGGATGCGTAGTGAAGAGGGAAGGTCGAGTTCAAATGCCACCCTGTTAATTTTCCTCTTTACAGCAAAAGGCCCAATGAACCTCTGCCCCAACTTTTTAAATGGGCAGGCTAGTCTCAGGTTCCGGGTGGAAAGCCAGGCTGCAAATCCAGCTCCCCCCACCTTCTCTTGTCAAAGGCCTCCTTATTCAATTCCTGAGTCCTGGATAGGGTGTCCTGTAGGAGCCTGTTATTGGTCTCAAAGAAGTCTGTTGCCCTTTGGGCTGCTGGTACTATGTTCTTCATGGACAGGGCAGGAAGAAATGTGGGGTGAAACCCATAGTTGGCCCAAAACAGAGACTGGTGGCCGAGTGGATAGTGTTATATGCAAACTCGGCCAACGGCAACAGTGAAACCCAGTCGTCTTGCGAGAAGGAGGAAAAGCATCAGATGTACTGCTCCAGTGTTTGGTTTGTTCTCTCTGTTTTCCCATTGGTCTGGGAGTGGTATGCGGAGGAGTACGACAGCTTGATTTTTAGGGATGAGCACAGGGCTCTCCAGAACCTGGAGGTGAATTGGACTCATCGGTCCGAAACAATGTTGATGGGGACTCCATGGATTTGGACTATTTCCTTAATAAAAGTCTCTGCTGTTTCAGCAGCTGTAGGTGTGCCCCTCATGGGCAGGAACTGCTCCATTTTTGTCATGCGGTCAATGACCACAAATACAGTAGAGTACCCCTGGGAGGGAGGTAACTCCACAATAAAGTCCATGGCAATTTGGGACTATAGGCGTTCGGGTACCGGAAGTGGATTCCAAAGACCCCAGGCTTTGGTCTTATCAGTCTTGTTGCGGGCACAGACTGAGCAGGTACTGACATAGCTCTTGCAGTCTTTGTCAGATTTTGGCCACCAGAAGGTGCGGGAAAGCAATTCCGCTGTCTTGCGTGCCCCAAAATGGCCAGCCAGCTTGTGATCGTGGCAAAGTCCTAAAATGGCCACTCGTTGACCCGCAGGTACAAAGATCCTGTTGCCATACCACCATAAGGCATTCTTCGCCTGCAACCTGGAATCAGAAGGGCCAGAAGAGCTTGCCAGAGAGCGCCTGATCTGTGAGAGCAAGTCTTCCTGAGTGAGCAGAAAGTTTCATGATGGAAGGATTGTGTCAGGTGGTGTGGCATCTCTGGGTTCGCTGAACATCCAGGAAAGAGCGTCCGGTTTGACATTTTTTGACCCCGACCTGTAGGTTAGATGGAATTGAAATCTGGAGAAGAGGGCCCAGTGGGCTTGTCGTGGTTTCAATCTTTTTGCCGTTCTCAGGTACTCCAGATTTCTATGGTCGGTGTATATGATGATGGGGTGCGTGGCCCCCTCAAGTAGGTACCGCCATTCTTCCAGAGCTGACTTGATGGCCAGGAGTTCCCTGTCTCCCACATTGTAGTTTCTTTCTGGAGCAGACAACTTGCGGGAGAAGAAAGCCACCAGATGTAGCAAGGCTTTGGAGCCTTGGCTTTGTGAAAGGATAGCCCCACTGCAAAGCCCACAAAACGTTGGACCCCTTTATTATCAGATGGTGCTCGCCTGTCCAAGATGGTAGAGACCTTTTGTGGATCCATGTTGATGACCGTTACGGAGATAACTAGTCCGAGGAAGTGAATGCTGGACTGTTCAAAGGAGCATTTCTCCGCTTTGGCATACAGACATGTTTACTATGCTCCTCAAGGGAGCAGGAGAAAATCAAAATGTCGTCTTAAGTAAATGATGACAAACAAGTCCAAATAATCCCGGAATACATCATTTACAAAGTGCTGGAAGGTGGCGGGATCATTGCACAGCCCAAAGGGCATGACTAGGTACTCGTAGTGCCCAAATCGAGTGCGAAAGGCGGTTTTCCACTCGTCGCCTTCCCGGATATGGACCAGGTTATATTCTCCAGGGAGATCCAGTTTAGTAAAGACTACAACGAAGCCCAGTCTTTGAAACAGTTCCGGAACCAAGGGTAGAGGGTAGCGGTTCTTAACCTTAATAAGGTTGAGCTCCCTGTAGTCTATGCAGGGTCGCAGAGACCGATCCTTCTTTTATACCATGAAGATGCCAGCCCCCGCAGGGGATGTGGAAGGTCTGATGAAGCCTTTATCCAAATTGTCATCCAGGTAGGCCTTGAGGGCCGCTAATTCTGGTTCGGACAGGGGATAGATCCTCCAAAAGGGTACTTCAGCTCCGGGTAGGAGCTCAATGGGTCAATCGTACGGCCTGTGAGGTGGTAGTTGCTCCGCCCCCCTTTTACTGAAGACATCTAGATAGTTGTGATAGAATGAGGGCACAACTAGCCGGACGTCAGAGTCGGGATCCGGGTTCAGGCTGAGCAGAGTGGAATAGCGTCGTTGGGACGCTGGAAGCAGTGTTGGCGGCAATAGTTGGACCAAAAGTTGACAGTCCCGGTGGTCCAATCAATATTGAGGTCATGTGCCTGAAGCCAGGCAGGCCCAAAATGATGGGGAACAAGGGGGACGCTATGGCGTCCAGACGAAGCAACTCCTGATGGCCGTCAGATGTTGTGGCAAGGAGAGGAGCGGTTTCGTGGGTGATGGTGACGGATTTGATGGGGGATCCATCCGCCAGGAGGATGGTCATCTGGTGGGTCTTGGGTTGAAGTGGTATGTGATGTGCAGCTGCCTAGTTTTCATCCATGAAGCAACTGCATGCTCCTGAATCAACAATTGCTGGGACCTGGGTAGTCCCTCCGGGAAGCTGTAGAGAAAGGGAGATGACAAAGTCAGAGATCTGACTGGACATGTTAGACATTCCTGCTGAGGAAACTAGCAGGCACTTGCCACGCTTGGCAGGGCAGAATCTCACTACGTGCCCTGGTTCTCCACAATATAGGCATAGATTCAGGGAGAACCTCTGTTGCCTCTCTTCAGGGGTCAGGGAAGGGTGCAGTAGCCCTATTTGCATGGGCTTGGGTTGGTCCACGGGAGAGAAGGAGGAGGTCATTGGCAGGAAAGGAGCCGGGCTTGGGTATCTTGGGACACGGGGCAACATCCAGGTGGAACGCAAGGGTTCCGAGGCTCTTTTGGCGCGGCATTCCCGGAGTCGCCAGTCGATTTGGATCGCCAGGATGATGAGGGCTTCCAGGGTGTTGGGCACCCCTACGCAGGCCAGCCCGTCCTTGAGGGACTTAGACAGGCCCAGGCAGAACTGATAACAGAGTGCAGCGTCGTTCCAGGCCGTGTCTGCACTCCACCTCCGGAACTCCGCCACATAGTCCTCCACGAACCGACCACTCTGCTGGAGGGCATGCAATGTAGCTTCAGCTGTAGCGGCCTGGTGAGGATCCTCATAGAGCTGAGCCATTGCTTGGAAGAAGGCAGCTAAGGTGGCGACCTCCGGGGCTCTCTGCTCCTAAAGCCTGTGGGCCCAAGACTGGGGCTCATCCTGCAGGAGGGAGATAACAAGTCCCACCTTCGTAGCCTCAAGTGAGAAAGTACGGGGCTGGAGACCGAAGTACAGCTCACATGCATTCCTGAAGGCTCTGAACTTGCGCCGGTCCCCTGCAAACTTGTCTGGTGAGGGGACTTTAGGCTCCGATGGCAAGGCCACAATGGTGTGACCTGCGGTCTGACCAGTTCCGGAGGCTGCAGGCGTAGCAAGCTCCTGAACCCATTCTTCCAACCGGGTATAGCCTTCTTGCAGGCTCTGAACCACCTGTGAGGCCAGCCAGATGGACACAAAGTTCATCCATAGCAGAGGGTGCTCCCTGCGCAGACTCAGACATGGCTGTCCGTTACTGGCATGCACCTGGTGGTGGAGTCTGTCTTATGCAGGAAGCAACCACTCTTGCGGCCCTGGTAGAGCAGACGGAGCACAGGAGCTAAGGGGGCAGGAGGGCTGGACAGGATCCCTGGTGGTGGTATGGATGGTCCAGTGAAGCTCGTGCAGATAGCGGGTGGTCGTGCAAGCCGGGTCGGCAACAGGCAGGCAATGCGGTACAAGGGGTTCAGGCAGAAGGGTCGTCAGGTGCAGGCAGGGTCATCAACGGGCTGGGAGCAGAAGTATACAAGGATCAGGCAGAAGAGTTGTCGTGGGCCGGCTGGTTGTTGGTGCAGGCAGAAATCAACAAGGTCAAGCCGGGTCACAGGAACAGATAAACAGGTAATCCGGTCGCTCAGGAACACTCACGCTGTAGAACGGACAGCACTGGCTGCTGGGCGCTGTGCGCTTAAATGGGGCCGTTTGACGCCGCTTCCAGCACGCACAAGTGCCAAAACTGAAAAAACTGTCTTTTTCCTAACAGTGGTAAAGCAGTCCCTGAGAGCTAGAGGAGTGAGGTGCAGTATGCTGTTCCCTGCGTGCATACGGGTACAAGCCGGTGAGACTATCAGGTTCTTTACATCACCTGCTGAGGCCTCACAATGGCTGAACACCTTACCTTCCATCAATGCCGCTGTTTCTACACCTCCCTCTTCTTTGCTTCAGTAAGTACCCCTTGCCTTGATTTACTATTTGCCCTAGTGGAGAACTATTTGTTTCACTTACCAGCTATTGTAGCCCTCTAGAATGGATTGGCACTGCCTCTCACTACCATTTCAAAGACTTGGCCCTTCCTGCAGTTGCACTGACTGCTTGTGGGCTACAAATACCTATACTAGCTGGCTATGTAGACCCCTGGGTCAATATCCTGACTATACAAAGACTGTGCTTGCTTAATTTCTATTTCTGTGCCTCACTGATTACCCTCTCAATGGCATGGGTACTCTTATGTTTCCTTCCCCCCTCGAGGACAGAGGGGACTGCTCCTCCTACAGCTGCTGATACTCAACCTGCTGCTACAGATCTGTACCACTGGGAGTATTCCTGCTTTATGGTGGTCCCGTTGGATTACCCTGAGATTGGTTCATCCTTAGTTCCGTAGTAATGTGCTATATAAGCTTGTGCCCCCGGGTGATATAACTGATTTTTACCGCTCATTGGCGGCATCTTCTTTAGACTATGTATATCTGTGCCTTACGTAGATGGTTTCTACTGACTATTCTCTGTTCATGACCCCAGCTGGTCGTTGAACATGTTTAGTTTTGGAATATAGGCATGCCCTGGTTTGGGGGGGGGGGGTGGGGTGTGGGTGGGGATTGCACTGGAATGGGTTATGTCATTTATGTTGTTGTTTGAAGGAATGTGCTCTTTACCTTTTTATATTTGGTAATGCTTACTGCTTAATTTTTACTCTGTGTTTTGCCTTTGGCGCATGGTGGGATATATCTGCTGACTTTCCCCAGGGTCCGGATGTTCATCTTTTTTTTTTTTTTATGCGCTTTGTTGAGATGTCTTTTGTTATTACAAAATTGCATCAACAGTAACATCTGCCCCTGTAAAGGGGCTTCCAACAGGAAAAAAAATCCACTACAAAATACAAAAAAGACATCTCACAAATCATATTCAAGAGGTGAACCAAAAACAGTCCGAAAAGCAAAAAGGGGAAATGAAAAGAGGGAAAAGAAAAAATAGTAAGTAGAAGACAGAGAGAAAGGGACAGAGAAAGGAAAAGAAAACAGAAGTGCTAGAAAGGTTTATCTAATACCCTCAAATGCCTTCAGACTCCACTTTCATCACCTCAAACCATATGCACCAATTCAATGCCAATCCATACACATAAACTATATTTAGTACTCATGATATTCATATAGCCTGAAGTGGACTTAAAAGCCAACCAAACTGCCCATGTTTCGATAAAGGAAAATCAAGTATTGTAGATTGTACAGGGAAGATCTTCCATAGCATATGATTGGTCGATCGCCTGTATCCAAGATTTAAGTGATGGAATCTCTGGTTTCTTCCAGAGAGTGGGAATTTAATAATTTTGCAAAATTTAGCAAATAAGGAATAATGGAATGTTTTATACATTTTATAGAATCTTGGGAGCAGTGAAACAAAATGATCCAAGGATCATCAGGGAGTAATACTCCGGCTATCTGTGCAATCCAAGATCTAATTTCAGACCAAAATGGTCGTATTAAAAGGCAAGTCCACCCAACATGGGCATGTGTGGCTTCCATTCCACAATCACGCCAGTAAATAGGACTATATTCCAAGTACATATTCCAAGTTCCCCTTCAGGACAGGCTGATATGTTTTGGGATTATGGTGTCATTACCCCTGTATCAACAGGTGACTGCTTTCTGGGCTTCTACACAAACATCTTTATGATTCCAAAAGTGTTTGCAGGTGTCCAGCCCATTCTGGATGTAAAAACTCTCAAATTGTTAGTTTTTTAAAAGTTTCACATGAAAAATACCAGTTCAGTCATTGGCTTCTAACTTCCAGGTTATGGTACTGACTTCAATAGACACTAGGAATCCTTCCATGCACATTTCCCCCTTTCCACCTCATCAATGCTGTCTGCATTTTGCAGTGGGCAATTATTATCACTGTCAGCGGCCCCCCGGTTTTCATAAGTGCTTACCCTGATTTTAGCTCTATTCTGTGCTAAGGTAGTTTAATGTTGTGGAGTAAAGAACCAGTCCTCCCTGTTATCCACTATTCAACCTATGGCACAGGCTCTGCAGAGCTTTGGTTTGATCCTCAACCTGAAAAAGCCATCACTGGTCCAATCTTGCATATTGAGGTACTGGCATGTGACACTGGACACGGCCCTTTTTAGGGTGATACCGATACTAGTATTGATACTGGGCATTTTCAGAGTATGGGAACTCGTGAAAAATGCCCCGATACCGGAAACCGATACCTTTTGGGTCTCGGTTCTTTCAGTTGTCAGCGGGAATTCCCCGCTAACAACTGAAATATAAAGGAAAAAATGCCTGAACTTATTGGTTGTTAAGGAAAGGGACCACCGCTTCCTTAACAACCAATGATGTGTCCTCAGATTACCCCTCTCTGCCTCCTCCTCCCCTCCTGCCAGCTGTCACCAGGCTCAGGCGACTCCCCTTTAACCCGATCCATGGCAGCCCCCGCAGCTACCATCATTAGCCGGCATCTCTCCTCTGCCGTTCCCACCGGCTTCAGGTGCTGCATGGGGCTTGGGGGGATTCAGATCCCCCATCACTCAGATCACCCCCCATCCATCGCCACTCCAAGCGGTATCCCTCCTTCCCCTCCCACAGCCTGCAGCTTCTGCCTGTGTTCTCTGGCAAGCTGACAGGCTGGGGATCGCGGGGGGGGGGGGGCAGTGTGGGTGGGGGTGAAGTTAGGGCTTGGGGGGGTTTGGT
>BLSH010330588.1:659236-680367 GCA_018402905.1 Glandirana rugosa
AAGAGACTTCGTGAAATGAAGTTACTTACTCCTTAAAGTCCTTAAAAAGTAAGTAAGTATTTTACTGTCTGTGTCTGTCATTTTATGAATGAATGAAAAATTCCTGAAATTCCTCATTCATTGAAGTAAAGTGCTTCAGAGAAAAGGGACTATATTCAGTTCCTTTTCTCTGTCTCAAAATAAGAGATACGGGGGTCTGTTTAGACCTCTGATATCCACCCGCACTCACCCCTCCAAGGTGACCCCCCACAAAAAATACACAGCTGCGGGGCGGTTGTGTAATGGTAAAGGGGCCCAGAGGTGCAGGGTGTTATGTAATGTAAAGGGGATGCAGAGGAGCAGGGGGCTGTGTAATGTAAAGGGGCCCAGAGGTGCAGGGGGTTGTGTAATGTAAAGGGGCCCAGAGGTGCAGGGGGTTGTGTAATGTAAAGGGTCCCAGAGGTGCAGGGGTTTGTGTAATGTAAAGGGGCCCAGAGGTGCAGGGGGTTGTGTAATGTAAAGGGGATTAAGAGGAGCAGGGGGCTGTGTAAAGTAAAGTAAAGGGGTGCAGGGGGTTGTGTAATGTGAAGGGGATGTTGAGGAGCACCTCCCAAACCATCCCTTTACCTACTCTTTCTTTCGCGATAGGTATCGGTAATTGGTATCAGCGCGATAGGTATCGGTAATTGGGATCAGCGACTACCAAAGTTAAAGTATCAGTATTCATACAAGGTGGAAAAAAAGTGGTATCGGTGCAACCCTAGCCCTTTCCAGAATCTTTTTGCCCTGGGGAAAAACTTTGGTTCATTTGTTCTCATGCCAGGGCCCTCTTGGCCCAGAGGAAGTTCTCAATTTGTGCTTGCATTAGGATCTTGGGTCTCATGGTTGCCTACCGTACACCCAGCTTCACCGTTGCAACTCAACATTATAGCTGCGTGGGACAAACAGATTTGGTTCTTGGACTGCCCTATTTGTCTGAACCCCAAAGGCAGTCTATTCCTAGCATTGAAAACTTCCAATCCGGTGCTGAATTTAGGGAAGCCCTTTGCTCTACAGTTGTGTAAGGTTCTCACAACAGATGCCAGCCTTATTGGATTTGGAAGCAGTCCTGAACACCACCTCAGTGCAGGGGGGAAGCTTGACTTCCCATCTACTTACCATTATGGAACTCAAGAAAATTCAGTTCTCCCTTCAATACTGGACCCTTCTATTTGGAGGACATCTGTCCAGAATCAGACAGTGCCATAGATTTAAACCTACATCATTCATCAAGGAGGTACCAGAAGTCATGCTGCTTTAAGGGAAGCAGACTTGATCCTCTTTTTGGGCAGAACTGTAAGTTTTGGCTCTGTTTTAATATGCACATGGCAAGCAGATCATCTCAGTTATAATCCTCAACGTGCTGCGCTGAATGAATATAAAAATATAAGCAAAAAGTCCAAAGTGAATAATAACAAAATCGCTAAAATAATGAGCGTTCTTCTTGTTCCAAATTGGAGCGTGAACCAAACCAAACACCCTTCACCTCCAAGATTAACCACCACCAAAGGAGTTAGGTGTGGCCAGGACAACCTAATTAAAGGCAGGTCTGACAGGCTTTTGGGAAAATTCCCATTTAGAACCGCATTCGGTCAGGCAGCCTTGGGATAGACCTTTGATAATCTGGCAAAGACCATGTGCAAATGAAAGCGCACTGGATAGCGTAAAACCCACGTGGAACGACGTGTCTACCTCATCACGTGTACCGGAAGTGACAGCAGACGCCAATGTTACCTGCTGAATTTATTTGGTGATATGCGCATTTTTATCCAATCTACGTGAGTGTCATTTTAATACAATAAATAGCGGTTTGGCGCGTGTGATAACAGACATGTAAGCAAATGCATGGGGGATGCCATTAAAAATGGCACTGCCATTTGTCTGCTGGAGGGCAGCGCTTTTCTGTGCATGTTCCCAACACACACAAAGTGTCAACCTAGCATTTATGGATTTGTAACATCATTGATACCACAATGCTATAGTTTTTAAGTACAATGTAATCTAAGCATGTTTTTGGAGAATTTCTTTCTTGACATATTTGGATATAATCTGCCTATGTATGTATGTATGGTCCATTGAACCAATCTGTTCAATAAAGTCTTTCTTTTGACTCCCTCCTCCTTTGACTATGTATATGATTTCTATTACAACCTTAAGAAAATTGCTTGTGAGAATAGTAAGAAAATAGAGACGAGTCAAGATGTATAAAGCAGGGACCTCGGCAAGGAAAACCGATTAACCTTGGCTTAAGGTTTGCCTATAAATGTATGTATAATGACTTTCTGTAGTCTGACCTGATAGGGTCAATATGATTGTAAATTTAGACTTGTTAAGTATTATTGGGTTTTCTGACTCTGGTGTCCCCTTTTCCATGCTTCTACCTAGATCGTTGATAATTAAAGCAGAGTTTCAAAGTTGCTGACTTTTAATAAACGGCCACTCGCCTATCCCGCGATCCAGTGGTGCACTCACCCGCTCTGTGTTCTCCCTCGGCGCCGCCGGCATCTCTACTATGGGCACCTGGCTGTGACAGCTTGCGACCTAACAGCCAGGTGCCCACTGTGCATGCGTGAGCGGCACTGCGCTCTGTGACTGGTCCCGAAGTCTTCTAGGACCTGTCCTGTGTCCCAGAAGACTTTGGGAGGGAGAGCTTCCGCTCCCGATCGCTTAAGGCGACCGGAACAGAAGTGGGAGCCGGTACCTGTCAAAATCTGGTACCTGCCCCCCCCCCCCCCAAAAAAAGCTCTGTTTCACACAGGAGCTGGGGAGGAGGCCTTAAAACGGAAGTCTGGGACTCTGCTTTAAGAGTGCTATAATAAGACTTGATCCTAGTACAGTTTGACATTTGATATGTTTTTACAAAACTAGGTCTTTTTGGTCATTTAGGATCCTTTTTATTTATTTATCTTTTGTTATTATTATTTTGATTGTATATTACATGTTTGAATATTTTGTGATATTTATTTATGTTTGTTTATGTTGGTGGGCTTCCCAGGTAGTGGAAGATTGATTGGAGGAAGAGTAAAGGAAGAGTAAATTAATCTTTCCTTCTTTCCTATTTGTCCCGATAGTACTTTACGCATTGCTGTTCATTTACAGGATGGCTATGATTAAGGCGTTTTAGGAAAAAAGCGCTACCAGACTTTTCACTGTCAAATGCTGCAAAGTTTTAACCAAAGGATTTGAAGTTTATTGTCAGGTTTCAGCATTTTCTGGATGGATCTGATAGGCATGCAGGCATACAGCCGTGAGCCGACACTAGCCAACTATAGGCTAAATTAGCTCAGAAGTAGAGGCAGTAGAGCTCATTTCTATTCTATATTGCACTGGCATCCATACAACTTGAAGCATATATACACTAAAAGTGTCTTATTTGTACACGTTTTTTCCCTCAATGTGTATTATTTAGCAATTGTAGTCGAAGAAATGTGGTATTTTCAGCCAAACGTGTTTTTTATTTTTTAACAGAAAGGGCCTTTCTCGCTCTAAGCTCAGGCTGATGGACTTGACATCATGGGTGATCATTCCTTTCCTTATTGGCAGTATTGGAATCTATAGTCTGCTCAAGGTTTTACAGAGGCTACGTAGCAGTGCTTATGTCCAGGATGCCGTGGTCGTCATCACAGGTGCCACCTCTGGCCTAGGCAAAGGTAAACGTGAACAGAGATTTTATAGCTTGCTCTGAGCCCCCTGGAGGTTAAAAATTATTGCTGATGATCGTTCTTTAAATACAAGCAGAATGCACCTGAAAACATGCTGTGTGTTCCCATTTACACACGCCCAAGAAGAGAGAAGATAACTAAGAGAGAAAGAGTAAGGACTCTTTTACGCACAAATGTCCGTTTTGACGGGTTCCGCTGCTCAGCGGGAAATGATCCGTTGATCTCCTCTGCTGAGCCGGCGGATGACAGGTCCATCTATGCTCACTGTGCAGAGATGGACCTGTCAGAGGCCCCGCTCTCCTCTATGGGGGATCAGATGAAAACTGATCTGCCTGTCTGTTTTCATCCGATCCACCAAACAGATGGAAAATAGGGTTTCCATCCGTATATATTTAGCGGATGTCAGCGGACATGTCACCGCTTTGTGTGAAAGAGCCCTAAATGGTCGCACACGACCACAGATCTGATGCAAAACGGATACTTTAATATCTTCACAGTCAGGAGAGTAGTACAGGACAAGCTATTGACACGTTTCACACTCAAATCATGTGCTTTTTCATAACAGAGAGAGTATCAGGCGCATAGTTATTAAAATATATAACCAAACGGCTGCACACCTGTGTTGATTTAAGCTCTTAACCCCCTACTGCCGACCATCTTGGCACAATCATTTAAAATCATAAGAACCCCTTTCACACTAAAGCGCCGCTAAAATGCCGGTCATTTTTGCGGTGCTTTAGCGGCACTTTTTGGGCACTACAGAGTTGGTTTTTTTAAGGTCACGTTTTGCAGCCCTTTCAAAGTACTTTTAAGAGACAAAAAATAAAAGATGAGAATAAAGATATTATATATAAACAACAATCCTAAACCAAATTAACAAAATCAAATACAAAAATAGTTAGAATAAATAAGACAATAAAAATAACATTGCTACACAAGTGACTAATACAACCCAATAAGCATTTTATTATTTTTTTTAATAAAATAAAAAAATAAATAGATGAATAAATAGAGGGTATACCATCACTCAACAGTTAGTGAGCTAGCAAAGTTTAAAGACAAATCCACAAAATGAATGAAATTTGTGTATTTGTGTTTAAATCTTTACTAGCCCACTAACTGTTGAATGATTTATACCCCCTATTTTATATTGCTGATTTTTTTTATTCTAAAACAAATTGCTTATTGGATGGTATTAGTCACTCGCAGCAGTCGGATTAGAGCCATAGATGGTAATATTGCACTAGTGTGTAGTAATGTTTTTATTGTTTTATTCTGGCTAGATTTGTATTTTATTTTAAGGCCACTTTCACACTGGATGCGCTTTACAGGTGTTTTTTCTAAACTAAAAACAGCGCCTGTAAAACGCCTCTAAATTAGCTCCTAATGCACCCCAGTGTGAAAGCCTGAGTGCTTTCACACTGGGGTGGTGCGCTTGCAGGACAGGAAAAAAAGTCCTGCGAGCCGCATCTTTGGGGCGGTGTGGGAGCGATGTATACACCGCTCCTACACTGCCCCTGCCCTTTGAAGTGAATGCCAGCTCTTCCTAAGTGACTGTACACCGATTTGGAGCCGCCGACACTTTTAACTTTTTCTCTAGTCATTCCTCCAGGACGGCACAGCTGAGAGATGACTGGTCTCACCTGGACAGGAAAAACAATCAAGAACAGAGTTTAAAAGGCCCCACCCTCCCTCTGCCCCTCAGTTTTTGATTGTGTTTCCCGCAGGGTGCAGCAAAACATTTTGTTATTTTTGTTCCCTTTGGATCAAGGCCTGGGGCTGAGGTCCCCCTCACGGACACCGGCCCTGGGGCAGACCAGTGGTGGATGCTGGCTGGGAGCAAAAAGCTGCCCAGTCCTGGAGGGTTTCCCCGTTTAACTCCCCGTTAACTCCCCGTTGACAGCCTGAAAGTGGTAGATGGCACAAGAGCCCCCCCCGATAGCTAGGGGACAGTGGTGTCCCCCAGGGACCATATTCCCACTCCTACCTTATAGTGGTGGATGGGCAGAGGAGGCTGTCTATGTGCGCTGGTTTCCTGGATGAGTCCCGGGTAAGGCAGATGCGCAGTGGCTGCTGGGGATCGGCGTGGGCATACATCCTGGGTGGCAGTCACTTTTGTGGCCTGGTGTCTCAGCCTTCTAAGGATCCCCGTCAGTTGGGGTATCCCTGCGGTGCCTGGGACGCGGTGCCGGGACTTCCAGGTGACGGCGCATGCGCGTGCACGCGTCTGACGTCATTCCCGCTGTTAGAGGTAATTTCCGGATGGACTCCGGCAAAGTGGCGGGAGCCAGCGGTGTGCAAAGCACGTGAAGACAGCAGGAGAAGGGGTCCAGGTTTTTTCCCTTCCACAATATAGCGGCTAAAATGGCTCTCTAAGAGTGCGGTGCTGCAGATGGAGAGGGAAAGCAGGCTTGCGGAGACCACAGGAGGTGAGTCTACTGAAGGGGGGGAGGCTAGGGGGGCCCTATTCCACACCGCCCTCACTGGTAGCAGTCTGGTTTGGCAGCACTTTACTAGGGCTTTCCTGAGAACCCAGGAGGGTCAGGAAACATCCTATTTAGCTTAGGATCTAATGTGGTATTTTTGGGTCTGTTTTTTTCTTTCAGGAATGGAGCATCCAGCCCAGGGGTCAGCCACTAGATCTAAGGCCCCGTCCCGCTCTCAACGTTGCGGCTTTTGCAACGACAAACTTCCCCAGGGGCACACAAAGCTGTTCTGCTTTAAGTGCATACGTAAACTAGCAGACAAAGAGACAGCACAAGTCATGAAGGATTGCCTTGCTTTACAGTCTGAGATGCTTTCTACTCTTCAGGCCTTTAAAGCTGCCTTCGGGGGCTCAGGTGACGGAAAACAGGCTGAGCCCCTATCTTGTGGGGAGGGTTCATCTTCCCAGGAAGGAACCTCTAGGAGTAGTACAGGGGGGTCTTTTTAGAACTCCAAAGGGGCATGTCTCTGGTTGACCCTTCGGAGCTAAGCTCCCCAGAGGAGGGGGAGGATCCCGATCAGGATAGTGAGGAGTCTAGGCCTGGCAGACACCTGTTTTCGACAGAGGATATGGAAGGCGATTTATTCCTCTGAAGGGATCAAGCAGCCATCACAAAAGGTTTCAGCCCAAGACAGGATGTACAGGGGGCTGTCTAAACCACAGGGGAAATCTCTCCCGGTCCACCAGTCCCTCAGGGATATAATTCTTAGGGAATGGAAGGAACCAGAGAGTAAGGTTTTGAGGCTGAAAACCTGGAAACGCAGGTGCCCCTTTAGTGAGGAAGATGAGGAAAAATTCCTTAAAGTTCCCAGGCTGGATGCCTCCTTGGCCCAGGTGTCCAAATGCTCTGACCTCTCCTTCAAGGATGCGGTAACATCCCCGATCAGTTGGACAGAAAGTCAGAGACATTACTGCATAGAGCTTGGGAGGCCAATGCAGCGGCAATGGGACCAGCATTGGCTTCAGCTTGCGTTGCCAGGAACACAGATACCTGGTTAGGCAGGTTGGTGGAGCATGTATCCAGAGGAACAAGTTCCAAGGAGGTTTTGGACTCCCTGGAGGTGATTGGGAAGGCGGTAGCCTTTCTGGCTGATTTGGCAGTTGAAACAGTAAGGACAACCTCCAAATCAGCAGCCCTCATAAATTCAGCCAGGAGGGCACTTTGGGTAAAGACGTGGGATGGAGACTTCACGTCTAAGTCCCGACTTTGTGGGATACCCTTTGAGGTTTCCCTGCTATTTGGAACGAGCTTAGAGCAGGTTCTGTCCCGTTCAGCAGAGAAAGGAAAGAAGTTTCCTGTGAAGCCCAAAAAGGGCAAGGAAAGAAAAAATTTTCGAGGCCCCCCTGCCAAGGACAGGTCCAAGGGTAAGAGGGAGGCAGGCAAAAGGTGGGGGTTCGGGAAGGGAAAACCGAAAGGAGTAATCCTTTTTCCCGGTCCCGCTCCTTCCACTAAGGAATCAAAGTGATGCTAACTCACGGGTTGGTGGAAGGCTCAGGTGGTTTCTCCCCCAGTGGAAGAAAATTACCCAGAGCCCTTACATTCTCCACCTGAAAGAGGAGGGGTACAGGTTGGAGTTCCAATCCAACCAGCCTCAAAACTTTGTGCTGACGCACCTGTCCCGGGATCCGCAGAAAGCGGAAGGGCTCCTGGAAAGTGTCAGGGATTTGGTGGATCAGGAGGCCGTCATCCCAGTTCCAGCGAGTCAGTGGGGGCGAGGGTTTTATTCCAACATTTTTGTGGTAGTGAAGCCCCCGGGAAAGTTCCGACTGATTATAAATTTACGGAAGCTGAACAAACACCTAAGATACAAAAGGTTCCATATGGAAAGTATCAACACGGTCAGGAGACACCTCTTGGAGGGAGTTTTTATGATCACGCTGGATCTGAAGGACACTTACCTCCATGTCCCCATTGCCCTGGAGCACCAGAGATTCCTACGCTTTGCAATCAAGATGAAGCGATGCGTCCAACACTGGCAATTCAGGACACTTCCCTTTTGGGCTGGCTTCCAGCCCAAAGATCTTTACAAAGGTCTTTACCGAGGTGGTCTCATTTCTCCATCTCCAAGGAATTGCCCTGATTCAATACCTGGACGACATGCTGATCTACAACTCATCCCAAGACCAGTTGTTGTCAGATCGGGACAGAGTGATTTCCACCCTGGAAAGCCTAGGATGGATAATCAGTCGGGAGAAGTCCTCCCTAGAGCCATCTCAGACAAAGCAGTTCCTGGGTTACCGCTTGGATTCTGTAGCGCAGGGAATTTTTCTCCCCCCAGAAAAAGTAGAGAAAGTTCAGGGAGCGGTGTCGGCCCTGTGCGACTCCAAGGAGGTGTCACTGAGGGTCATCATGAGAGTTTTGGGCCTCATGGCATCTTGTATCCTGGCGGTGCCTTGGGCCCAGCTTCACTCTCGAGACCTCCAGAGATTCCTTCTGGCCAGTTGGGACAGAAGGAAGGAATCCTTGGAAGTGAAGGCGTCCCTCCCGGGGAATGTGAGAGAAACACTGGGATGGTGGCTCAATCCAGGAGGGGGGTCAAACGGTCATCCCTGGACCCAACAAAAGCCTCTAAGCCTTACTACCGACGCAAGCGATTGGGGGTGGGAGGCCCACCTGGAAGATCTTCGAGCCCAGGGATCCTGGGATCAGGCCCAGAGCAGGGCATCCTCCAACTTCAGGGAGCTCCTGGCAGTAGGAGAGGCACTGAAGGTGTTCAAAGATCGGATCCAGGACAGGGAGGTTCAGGTGAACCACCAAGGGGGGACCAAGTCCCAAAAGCTAGCCAAACTGACGCAGGATATCTTCGAGTAGGCAGAAAGAAGTATTCCTTCAATTTCTGCAGTCCACATAAGGGGAGAGCACAATCTGGAAGCAGACTATCTGAGCAGACGGCTCATTCTACAAGCAGAATGGGAACTCTGCAACAAGGTCTTTTCTCTGATAAAACAGCAGTTTGGCTGTCCAGAGGTTGACCTGTTTGCCTCCAGAGAAAACAGGAAGATTCCAAGGTTCTTCTCTCTTGCCATGAAGTTAGAGTCTGAGGGGGTAGACGCCCTAGCCCACAAGTGGGACTTCGGCCTGGCATACGCATTTCCTCCCCTTGCTCTCATCCCCAGAGTACTGCAGAAGCTAGACCGGACAGGTGTCTGTCTCATTTTGATTGCAACTTGGTTGCCAGGGAGGGTGTGGTTTCCCACTCTGAAGAAGTGGTCGGTCACCCCTCCTTTCCATCTACCTCTCTGACAGGACCTCCTCCGCCAGGGACCGGTTCTTCATCCCGATCCAGGGTTCCAGTCTCTGATGGCCTGGTGCTTGAGAGGGAGCTCCTTAGAGGAAAAGGGTGTTCAGAGAAGGTAATTGATACCCTCCTGCTGAGCAGGAAGCCGGTCACCAGGCGCATATACGCCAAAGTCTGGGGGTCTTCTCTCGCTGGTGTTCGGCAAGAGAAGTCTCGGTACAGGCTATCCCCTCCATTCTGGATTTTGTCCAGGATGGGGTAGACCTGGGTCTGGCAGTCAAGACCCTCAGGGTCCAGGTGGCGACCCTATCGGTTTTAGATACGAGGCTAGCCCTGGACTCGCTCATAAAAAGATTTTTGTTGGCCAGAGAAAGGGTAGCCCCGGTGAGATCAAGGAGTTTTCCACCGTGGGAATTATCCTTGGTGCTTGATGCCCTGACTAGGGAACCGATTGAGCTGTTGAACGTCTTTTAAGTTACTTTCTTTTAAAATGGCTTTCCTTTTGGCAATTACGTCAGCCAGGAGGATAAGTGACTTGCAGGCTCTGACAATTAAAGAGCCTTTTTTGTTGATTCTAGAGGACAGGGTGATACTTAGACAGGACCCCCTATACCTCCCAAAGGTGGCATCTCAGTTCCATAGGAACCAAGAGATTAATCTTCCTTCATTTTGCGCAAGTCCCAAGAATGAGAGGGAAACAAGTTTTCATACTTTAGATGTTAGACGTTGTCTATTAATTTACTTAGACTGAGTCAAAGGGTTTAGGAGGTCTAACCATTTGCTAATTAACTTCTGGGGGTCAGAAAAAAGGTCTCCTGGCATCTCTAGGTCGACTGTGGCAAGGTGGAAAAGGCAGGCAATTTGGGTAGCATATGTACAGGTGGGTAAACCAGCCCCTGCTCGATTGAAAGCTCATTCCACTTGGTCTCTGGCGACCTCCTGGGCTGAAAAGGCAGGCGCTTCGATTGTCCAGATTTGTAAAGCTGCCACGTGGACAAGCCAGAACATGTTCCTGAGGCACTACAGGGTTGAGTTGTTGTCCCCTCAGGATCTGCCGTTCGGTAGAAAAGTCCTGCAGGCAGTGGTCCCTTCCTAAAGGTAGGCCTGAGCTCCTTGCTCATCATCTCAGCTGTGCCGTCCTGGAGGAATGACTAGAGAAAATTACCAGTAACTGTGTTTCTGGGAATTCCTCCAGGACAGCAGGCCTAATTCCTACCCATTTATGTGTTGATGTTGTGTGTTGGCACAGAAGGATACACTCTTGCACCGGTGTGGGCTAATACTTTGTCTCAACTGAGGGGCAGAGGGAGGGTGCAGCCTTTTAAACTCTGTTCTTGATTGTGTTACCTGTCCAGGTGAGACCAGTCATCTCTCAGCTGTGCCGTCCTAGAGGCATTCCCAGAAACACCGTTGCGTATAACTGGTAATATTAACCCCTTGTAGGGGGGTTAGAAGTGCTCCGCTGCCGCCCGAATAGCGGCGCCAAGCGCCACAAATTAGAGGCATTTTACAGCAAATTAACGTTGTTTTACTGCTAACGCTCGGGCGGCCCTGGTGTGAAAGGGGACTCATGTTGGTTTACGTTTGTTTTATATTTATCTTCTTTATTTTTATTCTCATCTTTATTTTTTGTTGTCTCTTTTCCTAAAGTTATTATTTTTTTTTTTTTTTGGATATCACAAATTTTCTTTTGATATGTCAGCTTACTAATGAATGGTTTTAAATGATTGTGCCAAGAAGGTCGACAGGAGGGGTTTAAGAGCTTAAAGTGGATGTAAACCCGAAACCTCAAAATTGAAAGAACCAGTCTACCTCACACAGCAAAGCAATAAAAGCCATCTGCCCCCAGTCTGGTCAGGAAAGGAGCAGCCACTCATCTATAATCCTCTATTTGCTACAGCGAAGAAACCCGAGACACAAAAAAAATTTGGGTCTCACCGCCTCTCTCCTCTGACTGACAGATGAGAGAAGGGGGTGTGTTTTGCAGCCATCCACACAGATTGTTCCCAAAGAGCTCCAGCCCTAGGAGAGACACTGCCCTCCTTATCTCTGCTAACACAGAAGGAGGGGGAAGACATCACTGTCAACAGAGCAGAACAGCTTTACACAGATTTAACCCCACAGCTGCCAGGGAGAGAGCCGAGCAGGAGGATACAATTAACCCCTGAATGGCTGGGCACTTTTACTGTAATGCCCTACTTTTAAGGGGAAAAAGGGGAGCATACAGATGGGAGGAGGGAGGAAGGGGGAGCGTACTGTGATGTCAGGACTCCACCCACTGAGCGGCGGCCTGTAGACACGCCCACAGACCACTGTTTTTTGGAGGGCTGTACCAGGCACAGGGATGAGAAAATGCAGGTACAACTAATGTGCTTTTGATCTTTAACCACTTCCCTAACCAGGCACTAACCTCTTTAACCAACCACTTCCCTACCAGACCAATTTTCAGCTTTCAGTGCTGTCGTGCTTTGAATGATAATTGCGCGGTCATGCGACGTTGTATTCAAACAAAACTCTTATAATTTTGTTCCCACAAATAGCTTTGTTTTGGTGGTATTTGATCACCCCTGTGGTTTTTATGTTTCGTGCTACAAATAAAAAAATATTGAATATTTTGAAAAAAAAAAAGTTTTTCTCTGTCACAAAACTTTGTAAATAAGTAAATTTTCTCCATCACTGATGAGGCAGTACTGATTGGTACTGATGAGGCAGCACTGACGGGCACTGATAGGTGGCACTGATATGCAGCACTGACTGGCACTCATAGGTGGCACTGGTGGGCACTGATAGGGGGCACTGGTGGGCAGCAGATGACAGATGCACTAATAGGGGCCCATTCCCTGGGCTCCAGCCGCGTGTAGTGGAAAAGCCGATAAACGGCTTTTCCTGTTTACACTATGACCAGCCATGATTGGTCACGGCTGATCACATGGTAAAGAGCTTCAGATGGAAGCTCTGTACCGAGATCGATAATGCGGTGGGTCAGATTGACCCACCACACCACCGATCACCGCGATGCGCATGCCGGCATGTTATCCTGCTGGACATCATATGACGCCCAGTCAGGATAACTGAACCACTTCCCGGCCGTCATTCTACATACGGTGGTAGGGAAGTGGTTAAGGAGTGTGCCAACACATGCTGTATGTATCTCTAATTGTTGAACATGGTGTTTACATCCACTTTAGCTTGTCTTCTACTACTCTCCTGACTGTGAAGATATGAAAGTATCCGTTTTGCATTAGCTCTGCGGTGGTGTGCGGCCATTTACTCTTTTTCTCTTGGTGTATGTGGTGACAAGCTGGAGCGGGCAGCCACACGCAACTGTAGCTGAGTGACTCACCTGAGCAGTATACACACCTCATTTGAGAGAGAAAATAACTACAGGAACTCAATAGCATTGTATTTCCACATTTATTAAAGTATTTATTTTTATTTTTACGAGCAGGGTGATCCATGACTATACCATAGATTTTTATAGACCATAAAGAGATGTTTTATTCAAAGCGTATGTAGACCTAAAACTTTTTATTTATTTTTTTAATCTAGAGTCACCAGGGCTGAAAGTCCGAGATAATCCAAAATTTTGAGTTATCGCCAGAATATGAATGAAGGGGAATCTTTTAATGGGTCATTTTGTTTCTTCACTTTGGAGAGTTTTCCTCCAACTTCATGCTTTGTTTATCATCTCTCCAATGGTACACAGGTGGGAAAAAACAGGGGAGTTTAATTGTTCCTGTTCTATCCAAAATGGGGAGGAGGAATGTTTTGGCTTAAAATATACTTCATCTTGCCCATCATTTTTTTTTTGGGTCTTCCATATTATATAAACATTTACAATAAAATGTGCTGCTGTGTACTTTGTGAAAATTCTCATAGCGTCTGTTCTGTCCAGAATGTGCGAAAGTATTTTACAAGGCTGGTGCGCAGCTTGTTTTATGTGGACGTAGTGAAGAAAGACTTAAGGACCTAATAAATGAACTGAGTCGAATGCCAAAAGGTACCATGCAAGTAAGTGTGTCTTTTTTACATGATCGTTTTATTTTAAGTAACAAGGCCAGCTATATACTTCAGCTTTTTCTTTCCTAGACCAGAAACAATTGGACAGCTGTTCATTCTCGCTGGTGCTGAAAGTTCAGGTCCTGATTCAAACTGATTCCTTTCCATTTATTTATTTTAATGATCACGCAGCAGTGGAGCAACTGAGATTTAATAGTGCTATTTGCTTTCCCTTATTAATGAGCCTCCAGAGTCTTGTGTTATGTGAAGGAGCCTTAAAGCACATCTCATCTAAATATCAAACAACAATTTAATATATTGCAGTTTACCTGTTCTCAGCCCATGTGTTGGCTGCATTATTTACTACTTCTGCCAATAACATTTTCAGCAAGAAAAAACCAAATACCCGTTGATCATCCCTTGTCCTTGTCACTTCCTGTGGAGTCTTTTATATGTAATTCACAAATATGGCTCTCCTTGTTTACAAATTGAATTACAAATTCTACATAGTTTATGAAAACGGATGCAGCCATAATCTGGGGCAGGTGTGCATGGTAACCAAGCAGGCTTCTTTCTTTAATGTTTTGAGCCTAGGTTCACACTGAGAGCCGCGTGTGAATCCCACAGGATTCGCACTGCATTCCTGTGCAAATCACAAACGATTCTGTGAGGTGCAGTTTGAGCCCATTCATTTTTGATGGCTCAAATCGCTCTGCATCAAAAAGTTGCAAGCACCTTTTTTTACCTGCACTGTAATTGGATCGCATGGGTGATTTTTATATCCAAGCAATCCGGTTCAGGCAAATGCACTGCGTTTGAAAATTGCTTTTGGGGTGTCGTTAACTTTTGACACCTGCAGCCGATCGCAGAACACTTGCAATTGCAGTGCGGGAAACGCACAGGATTTACTGCGTTTTCCACACTGCATCAGTATGAACCAGGGCTCAAAGCTTACCTGAACAAGCTGAAGATAGAAGCTGAATGGTTGCCATGCACAGCTGCTTTAGATTCTGTTAAAAGCTCCCACTGTGTACAAAAGACACATTTATTGAAATATTTACAAGCCAAACCCATTGACATGTTTATCTAAAACACTAAAGTGATATTTTTATTTTTTTATTTTCATTAACATACTTACTGCCAAGTAAGTAAACTGGTGATTGGTAAAGGAACTGGTAACTGGTAAACATGCTAAAAAAAATGGACAAGTCACTATAGTTTTTCTATCTAAAAATATGCGCAAACATAAGGGAAATATTTTTACATAAATGGTATACACAGTATCTCACAAAAGTGAGTACACCCCTCAAATTTTTGTAAATATTTTATTATATCTTTTCATGTGACAACACTGAAGAAATGCCATTTGCTACAATGTAAAGTAGTGAGTGTACAGCTTGTAGAACAGTGTAAATACGATGTCCCCTCAAAATAACACACAGCCATTAATGTCTAAACTGCAGGCAACAAAAATGAGTACACCCCTAAGTGAAAATGTCCAAATTGGGCCCAATTAGCCATTTTTCCTCCCCGGTGTCATGTGACTCGTTAGTGTTACAAGGTCTCTGGTGTGAATGGGGAGCAGGTGTGTTCAATTTGGTGTTATCGCCCTCACTTTCACATACTGGTCACTGAAAGTTCAACATGGCACCTCATGGCAAAGAACGCTCTGAGAATCTGAAAAAAAGAATTGTTGTTCTATATAAAGATGGCCTAGGCTATAAGAAGATTGCCAAGACCCTGAAACTGAGCTGCAGCACGGTGGCCAAGACCATACAACGGTTTAACAGGACAGGTTCCACTCAGAACAGGCCTCACCATGGTCGACCAAAGAGGTTCAGTGCAAGTGCTCAGTGTCCTATCCAGAGGTTGTCTTTGGAAAATAGACGTATGAGTGCTGCCAGCATTGCTGCAGAGGTTGAAGGGGTGGGGGGCCAGCCTATCAGTGCTCAGACCATATGCCGCACACTGCATCAAATTGGTCTGCATGGCTGTCATCCCAGAAGGAAGCCTCTTCTAAATATGATGCACAAGAGAGCCCGCAAACAGTTTGCTGAAGACAAGCAGACTAAGGACATGGATTACTGGAACCATGTCCTGTGGTCTGATGAGACAACGATAAATGTATTTGGTTCAGATGGTGTCAAGAGTGTGTGGTAGCAACCAGGTGAGGAGTACAAAGACAAGTGTGTCTTGCTTACAGTCAAGCATGGTGGTGTGAGTGTCATGGTCTGGGGCTGCATGACTGCTGTCGGCACTGGGGAGCTACAGTTCATTGAGGGAACTATGAATGTCAAAATGTACTGTGACATACTTAAGCAGAGCATGATCCCCTCCCTTCGGAGAGTGGGCCGCAGAGCAGTATTCCAACAGAACAACCCCAAACACACCTCCAAGTTGACCACTGCCTTGCTAAAGAAGCTGAGGGTAAAGGTGATGGACTGGCCTAGCATGTCTTCAGACCCAAAACGCTATTGAGCATCTGTGGGGCATCCTCAAAGGAAAGGTGGAGTAGCACAAGGTCTCTAAAATCCACCAGTTCCGTGATGTCGTCATGGAGGAGTGGAAGATGATTCCAGTGGCAACTTGTGAAGCTCTGGTGAACTCCATGCCCAAGAGGGATAAAGCAGTGCTGGAAAATAACGGGGCTACATAAAATATTGACAATAGGAAAGAAGAGGTGTATACCGCGCTTAGGATTTTCTGGATTTAATGTTCAGCTGCTGCCCTCCAATAAATCCCTCCCGTAGGTGGGGTATGAATAAGTGATTAAGGTAGAGTTGGATGTGGCGCTGCTGCAGTGCTGGGCAGGAGTGTGTACTCACAACTGGACGCAAAAGATATTAATTTATATACCTATATAATGTGTTACCCACTCATGGGCTAAGTAATATTGTGATCTTCTGTGCAATAATCATAAACCATAAATAAATGGATACCTTCATCAGATTGTGCTAGTGCTCATGTGCTAGTATATATAACGAAATCCAATGTGCATAAAAGATATGAAAAATAGATAAATATATCTTCATCAAAAATGTGCTAGTACTCATGTGCTAGTAAATAAAACAACATATAAAATTAAAATGTGCATATAGAATACATAAATATAAAAGTTATGCTTGAGCCTCTAAAACTTATGTGCTTATAGATGATGCAGTGTGTGGTGTTTAGTAATTGAAAATTCATATAATTTATAAAGTGCTCAGTGTTTTACAGTTCCTTTCCCATAATCTATTCCCCAGCACTATTTTATGCAGTAAAAAGTCCTCGATTTTTCTCTGTAAATTTATGCTCCAAACTGACAGTTCATACACTTCAACTCTTCTAGATGTGCAACATATATCATGAGGTAATAAACTCGATAAAGTGTTCAGTGCTTCAAAGTGACAGTTCATGCAGACAACTTCATCTGTGACTTAGGTGTTTTACACTCGTGCTCCCCCGTAGGTCCCCTCCTTACCAGAGGGCACTATCCCTACAGGGGTGAAGTGCCTGTGTGATAATCCTGTGCTGATCCTCTCGTTGGGATGACCATCCACCTGGTTTTAGGAAAAGAAACAGAAAAAGGAATCCATAGTGTAATTTGTAAAGGATATGCAAATTTATTCAAAAAATCAGGGGAGTATCCAATTAAAACGGCAATATAAAATCAGCAGTGTAAAATCAGCAATATAAAATCTTTAAGGTTGGCGTTTGAAACAGTCCTTGGTGATGCATAAAATTGTCCGTACTTGGTCAAAAACCAGACCCGGCGCGTCTGCGTGTAACTCTGATGGGAGGAAGTCCCGAGGGCTCCCTGTCCCAGACGGAGACACGCTCTGCAACACGCTGCTAGGGACCCGGAAGTGACGTGTGGACGAAATGACGGAATTGACGTAATGACGCACAGCGGGGGTCACCTGACCTGACGGGGGTCAACCTTTGAAAACGTCCATGACGAAACGCATCAGGTGACCCCCGCTGTGCGTCATTACGTCAATTCCGTCATTTCGTCCACACGTCACTTCCGGGTCCCTAGCAGCGTGTTGCAGAGCGTGTCTCCGTCTGGAACAGCAATTTAGACCTTGGCAAAGTGTCATTTCTTCAGTGTTTGAAAAGATGAAAATATATAATAACATTTTTACAAAAATGTGAGGGGTGTACTCTCTTTTGTGAGATACTGTACATACACTACTGTGCAAAAGTTTTAGACAGGTGTGAAAAAAAAGTGTGGTAAATGAAGAATGCTTTCAGAAATAGAAGTGTTAATTTTTATGAATTAACACCCTTTGCCTTCAAAACAGATTCAATTCTTCTAGTTACTTGCACGCAGTTTTTGAAGTAACTCTGTAGGAAGGTTGTCCCAGACATCTTGGATAGCTAACCACAGATCTTCTGTGGAGGTAGGCTGCCTCAAATGCTTCTGTCTCTGCATGTAATCCTGGACAGACTCGATGTTTAGATCAGGGCTCTGTGGGGGCCAAACCATCACTTCCAGGACTCTTTTTTCCTCTTTACGTTGAAGACAGTTCTTCATGACATTGGCTGTATGTTTGGGGGTCTTGTCCTGCTGCAGAATAAATTTGGGGCCAATCACCAGCCTTCCTGATGGCATGGTATGATAAATAAGTATCTTTCTGTATTTCTCAGCATTGAGGACACCATTGACCCTGACCAAATCTCCAAATGCATTTGCAGAACTGCAGCCCAAAACTTACAAGGAACCTCCATCATGCTTCACTGTTTCCTGCAGACGCACATTATTGTACTGCTCTCCAGCCCTTCAGCAAACAAACTGCCTCCTGCTGCAGCCACATATTTCAAATTTTCACTCATCAGTCCAGAGTATCTTCTGCCATTTTTCTGCATCCCAGTTCCTATGTTTTTTTCACATAGTTGAGTCGCTTAGCCTTGTTTTCACATCGGAGATATGGCTTTTTGTCTGCAATTCTTCCATGAAGACCACTTCTAGAGTGACTTCTCCAGACAGTAGATGGACGCATTTGGGTGCCACTGTTTTCTGCCAGTTCTGGGCCAATGGCACTGCTGCACATGTTCCGTTGTTGAAGGGAAGTAAGCATTATGTGTCTTTCATCTGCTACATTACGTTTCCTTGGCCGACCACTGAGTCTACGGTCCTCAACGTTGCCGTTTCTTTGTGCTTCTTCAAAAGAGCTTGAACAACACATCTTGAAACCCCAGTATGCTTTGAAATCTTTCCCTGGAAGAGACCTTGCTGATTCAGTGTAACTACCTTGTGTCTTGTTGCTGTGCTCAGTCTTGCCATAGTGTATGACCTGTGAGATGAAACTGTCTTCCACCACCTCACCTTAGTGACAGAGTTTGGTTGCTCCATTAACCACTTGCCTCCCACCCACCTTCAAATGAGGGCGGAGCGGTGCGCTCTTGTTCTGGGCGGACGTCATATGATATCGGCCCTTTAAAACAGGCGTGCGCATCCTGGCAGTGTCGGTGGCGGCGTGTCATTGGCCATTGGCTGGCGACTGTTGTATGTGATCGGCTGTGATCTACTCACAGCCGAACACATGTAATGTAAACACAGAGTGGTAACTTGCTGTTTTCAGCTCGTCTCTCCTCACACAATTTCCAGTGTGGGAAGAGAAGAGCCTGGATCAGAGAGTTACCGCTCTGTGTATGTACACAAACACCTGTCACAGCCCCCCCCCCCCCCCCCCCCCAGTTGCACCACCCAATTAGACTGAGATGGAATGATCTAAAACTTGTTGATTAGCTAATTACTACATTAATTGCTTGATGGATCCAAAAAAAAAAGTCTCAGACATGCGATATCGCCATACTCAGGTGGAGTAGCAGAATGTGTTTTGGCGTGTAGTTGCAAGTATGCATATGCCATGTGTGAGAAATAACTTGTTAATATGACAATTTTGTAAAAAAAAATAATAATCTTCATTTTGCAAAGAATTGTGGGTAAAAATTACTACTTCAAAGAACTCACCATGCAACTTACTGAATACCTTGGAATTTCTACTTTCCATAAACGGGTCATTTGGGGGGTATTTGTACTTTCCTCGCTTGTTAGGGTCTCAAGAATTTAGAGGACCAAATAATATACACCGATTTGGGTTATTTTTACCAAAGATATGTAGCAGTATAAACTTTGGCCAAAATTTATGTAGAAAAATTACTAATTTGCAAAATATTATGACAGAAACAAAGAAAAAGGCATTTTTTCACAAAATTTTCAGTCTTTTTATTTATAGCACAAAAAAATAAAAAACTCACAGTGATTAAATACCACCAAAAGAAAGCTCTATTTGTGTAAAAAAAGGACATATCATATCATTTTGAGAGCATGCTTACTTTACAGCATTTCTTCGCACATGCCTAAAACTTTTGCAAAGTACTGTACTTCAACAGGTACATAAGATAAGGTGACCCACCACACCAACTTGGGATACCTTGCTATTTAGGAGAGGCTATGTGCACTTTAAAAAGTAGGTAAGCTTGGTCTGATCGCCCGATACCACCTGGGACATGCCACATGTTCCAGCAGATGGCAGAACCTTAACCACCTCCCACCCAGCCACTGTATATATCCGGCCGGGTGGGAGCTTCCCTGTTCTGACAGGACGTGTATTTACGTCCTGCAGAACAGGTGCCCGCAGCGCGGCCACGCGGCGCGCTGCGACTCGATCCTGTGATCATTATGATCACAGGATCCAGCCGAGCAGAGATCGGGATATGGGCGCAGTGATTGGCCCTCCCGATCATGTGACGGCTGTGTCCAATCACAGCCGTCACATTGTAAACAGAGACGAACGTCTCTGTGACAGTTCTCCCCCCACCGAGCTCAGTGAGAGCTCAGTGTGTGGGGGGGGGGGGGCAGGAAGGGGAAAAGCTGCAGCTATGTGACAGCTCTCTGCATGATGATGATTTCCTGCAGAAAGCTGTCACAGATCGCCCCCCACACAGTGCACCAAGCACCACTGATACCCCAGTCCCCATACACATCAGTGTCCCCATAAAACAGTCCCCAAAACATCTGTATGTCCCCCATCACATCTGTCACCATACACAAAACATCTGTCTGTCCCTGTCACATCTGTCAGAGTCCCCAAAACATCTGTCTGTCCACCAACACAAAATAAACCCCGATGTGAGTTATTTTTACCAAAGAAATGTAGCAGTATCATTTTTGGTCAAAATTTATGAAGAGAAATTACTTATTTGCAAAATTTTACAGATTTAATAGAAACGAAGAAAAATGCATTGCTTTTGAAAATTATCAGAATTTTTTTAATTTATAGTGCAAAAAATTAAAAACCCAGAGGTGATTAAATACCACCAAAAGAAAGCTCTATTTGTGTGAAAAAAAAATGATAAAAATGTCATATGGGTACAGTGTCGCATGACCGCGCAATTGTCATTCAAACTGCAACAGCGCTGAAAGCTGAAAATTGGTCCGGGAAGGAAGGGGGTTTAAGTGCCCAGTATTGAAGTGGTTAAAATCGCAGCACAATGGGGAGGTGACTGTGAGACATCAGGAAGTCACAGCTGGCTTGCACATCGAAGATGGTGGCACCAGGGGTCTGAAGCCCAGCAAAGAATCTACTCTAGTGAAGACAGGGCTGAAGTTCCTCTTATAATATTAGGTTGCTAATTTCACTTTTTTACCTCAACCCAAAATTAAAGCAGTAGTTTTGTACTGAGGTCTGTATGATGGCAATATTGCTATTGCTTTAATCAGTAGCAAAGTGGTGGCTA
>BLSH010330588.1:686954-708290 GCA_018402905.1 Glandirana rugosa
CCCCCCCCCCCCCCCCCAACTTGTTTAAAATGGCTCTGTCATGTTTGCTGATCCTAAACATAGCTTTTTTTTTTGTTATTTGCTCTGTACATACTGTATATTCCTTGCCTGAAAGTGGTAGATTTATTTTGTGAAAACACTCTAATGGCTGTAATTTTGTCCTTTTTGCACCATAGATGTATAAACCACATATGGTAATATTTGACCTCTCAGATGTAGAGGCTGTAACCAGTGCAGCCACTGAGATTCTTCAGCTTGCGGGAAAGGTGGACATCTTAATTAATAATGCAGGAATTAGTTATCGTGGCACCATTCGGAACACAAAGATAAGTGTGGACAGGATGATTATGGACACAAACTATTTTGGGCCGGTGGCTTTAACTAAAGGTGAGTAAAGTAGGTTTGAACTCCTCAAAATTATTTATTTACACTTTTAATTGTGAAAAATGTCTAATTTTAAGGCTTGGTTTACAGCTGTGTTCTGCTTGTAGGGCAGTCCATTCATTTCAATGGGCTGCCCTACCTGCAGAAATGTGGGAAAATAAGCCCCTTACCCTTTTTCTTTTCTTTTAAATCTTGCTACACAGAACTGCATGGGTTTCATGCCCTTAAAAATGCAAGCACCCTGGTGCGTCTGCTGTTCCCGACCCGCAATAATGTGAACTTGGCCTTAATGTGAGATGTGATGTTATTGAGCAGCCTTCCATTTAACAATATGATTAAAGTCCTCATTCAGAGCATTTTTAATGCTATTTATTGTCCATGGGACTGGACATGTGTGCAACAGAGTGAATAGTCCCCTGAATGCCCCTTTTATTTTATATTGGGCAGCTGACATCCGCATGTCAGTGCTATCCGATAAAGTGTGTCTGTGCATTTCTTCACCCAGTTCAGCCCCAACTTCATTTTTGTCCACCTTGCTGCCAGCAGCTCTGCCTCGCTTCTCCCCTTTTTGTCCTGTAGCCAGTGCAGTTATAGTAAACTTAATATTTCACCTGCCCTTGCCCCCACTGACAGAATCAAGGTAATGTTGTGACAACCGAGCAGCAGCAATCTACCCTGTCATTGGCCGGACAAATTTTCAGACATTTTTCTTTCAGATCAGCCTGCTTTTTCCCCCCTGCTGATGCCTAATCGAGGTGATGCTGTGAGTAGTGACCGAGAAGCAGTGGTCGTCCTTACCATTGCCTGGACACTCAGTACTTCATGCTCTGTTTTTCTTTCTTGTCCATTGAGGGAGACAGACATTTAGAAATGGTCAGGTTATATTGACCCCTTCAGAAGTTCGTACTACCTACAGGAGGTTGGCAAACAGAAAAATTGGTGATCGCAGATAACATTCTTCTACCCAGCATGCCTCAGTTTTTGCTAGTGTCCTAGAGGTTGGACAAATTTTTTTCAGCTCTGCTGATAAAGTTTAATTGTTTTTTGCTGTTTTTTTGTTTTGTTTTGTTTTTTGGAATTTTCTTCTTTGGTAACTTCAAGGTTCCCCACTACACTGCTGCTTGATCTAATCTCTATACAGCAGATATCCAAAAGAGCATTTTCTCTGCTTTGGTCACAGTGATCACATGGTACAGACTGGGCCAATCACAGCCAATCTGTGCCATGTGATCAGCTGTGGCCAATCGCCGCTAATCACAACAAAAACAAACAATGGATTTCATTCAGTAAAATACTTGCTTATAGAAATTAAATTCATTGCTAAAGGTAAACATAATGTGTAAAAAAAAAAAAAAATCACTTCCCCCAACGTAGTACAATGATACTATGATAACATTATATTGCTCTGGTCAAAGTGTGTTAAAAAAAATTGTGAAAAAAAAAAAAGAAATTTATAATAATAAAAAATAAAAAAAATTTAAGAAAAATGATACATTTGCTTTTTTTCGTACTGTCACCAGTCAGTGTCCCTGATCACCGCCACACCAGTTATATGATGACTCTGTACTGTACCGGTGACAGTATGTAATAAAAAAAATAAATAAATATATATATATATATATATATATATATATATATATATATATTGTACAGGTGTGCCTTAAGCTGGCCACAATAAAAGGCCCATCTAAAATGTGCAGTTTTATCACACAGCAGTTTCAGAGAATTTGGCAGCGCATCCAAACAGCTATACAACTGCAGACCTCGTGTAACCACACTAGCCCAGGACTTCCACATCCAGCATCTTCTCCTCCAAGATCGTCTGAGACCAGCCACCCAGACAGCTGCTGCAACAATCGGTTTGCATAACCATAGAATGTCTGCACAAACTGTCAGAAATCGTCTCAGGGAAGCTCATCTGCATGCTTGTCGTCCTCATCGGGGTCTCGACCTGACTGCAGTTTGTCGTCGTAGCCGATTTGAGTGGGCAAATGCTCACATTCGATGGCGTCTGGCACTTTGGAGAGGTGTTCTTCAAGGATGGATCCAGGTTTTCACTGTACAGGGCAGATGGCAAACAGCGTTTATAGTGTCGTGTGGGTGAGCTTTTTGCTGATGTCAACATTGTGGATTGAGTGGCCCATGGTATGGACAGGCGCATGCTATGGACAATGAACACAGGTGCATTTTATTGATTGCATTGCAAATGCACAGAGATACTGTAACGAGATCCTGAGGCCCATTGTTGTGCCACTCATCCACGACCATCAGCTCATGTTGCAGCATGATAATGCACGGCCCCATGTTTCAAGGATCTGTACACAATTCCTGGAAGCCGAAAACATCCCAGTTCTTGCATGGCCAGCATACTCACCGGACATGTCACCCATTGAGCATGTTTGGGATGCTCTGGATCGGTGAATATCCAGCAACTTTGCACAGAGGAATGGACCAACATTCCACAGGCCACAATCAAAAACCTGATCAACTCTATGAGAAGGAGATGTACTGCACTGCGTGAGGCAAATGTTGGTCTCACCAGATACTGACTGGTTTTTGGACCTGGACCCCCCCAATACAGTAAAACTGCACATTTTAGAGTGGCCTTTTATTGTGGCTAGCCTAAGGCAAACCTGTGCAATAATCATACTATCTAATCAGAATCTTGATATGCCACACCTGTGAGGTGGATGGATTATCTCGGCAAAGGAGAAGTGCTCATTAACACAGATTTAGACAGATTTGTGAATATTTGAGATAAATAGGCCTTTTGTGTACTTAGAAAAAGTCATTGATCTTTGCGTTCAGCTCATGATAAATAGTAGCAAACACAAAAGTGTTGCATTTATAATTTTGCTCAGTGTATGTGTGTGTGTGTGTGTGTATATGTATGTATGTATGTATGTATAGAAAATAATCCTTGCCATCCAGCACTAAACTAAACAGTTCTGTCTTCCTCTCTAGACGGTGTAGGGCTGATCCCAGACACCCACAAAACAAAGACAAACAGTGCAAACTTTCTTAAAGTCCATAAGCAAGCCTTTCCTAGACCAACTCTCTGATTGCTGACTTCTGAGTCCCAGGCAGAGCAACCTCTGCTTTCTCACCTGAGAATTTAAACCACTTGATGGTGGATTTCAGTGGACCACAAAATCCGGCCCGGAACCAGCCCTGCCACAGTGGCTGGTAAAAACTGGGCCGGATTCCCCCCCTTATTTTATCACAATTTTTGCTTGGGATTTTGCTGCTCCAGGGACCACATCCCTAACCGGATGAATGGCAAGTGGGGTATATGGGTGTTATATCCCTACCCTATGGCATTACTTCTATAAATGACCTCTACGGGGGGCTGTTTTATTCTTTGTTGGATTCCCCCCTTAGTCTACTCAAAATGAACACATGTGAGGTGACACATAGCATCGATCCACTATTTCACCTCGCATCATGCCACATATCCTCCCCCTCTGCTCAAGCCCCTGCGGGGTGAGCAATTGTCCCAACCATACAGTGGACCTAGGAAAGGGCATCCGCATGATTTTGGAGCTTACCAGCTCTATGCTCCACTACGAACTTGAAGGGCTGGAGAGCTAGAACCATCTTGTCACTCAACTGTTTTTCTCCCTGTTGTCACACATCCACTTTAAAGGGGCATGGTCTGTGACCAGCTTGAGTGGTCTTCCCAACAAGTAGTATTTCAGGGCCTCTAAGGCCCATTTAATAGCTAAGCACTCCTTCTTCTCGACAATGGCATGTTTAGCTTTCTACTCAGGCAGGCGATCGGGTGTTCCTTACCGTTCTCTGAATTGGCACAGATCGGCACCTAGTCCCACCTCAGAGGCGTCTGTTTGTACGACATACTCCTTTGTGAATTCTGGGGTTACGAGGACCTGTTGTACACAAAGAGCTTGCTTCAACCTCTGAAATGCTTTTTCTGCCTCCGGATTCCACTTAACCATGACTGACCCTTTACACTTCTTCAGATCAGTCAAAGGGACGGAAATGGTGGCAAAGTCTGGTCTGAAACGTCTATAGTAGCCTGTATTCCCCAGGAATGCATGAATCTGCTTCTTATTCAGAGGTTGGGGCCACTTTTGAATTGCCTCAATTTTGTTGTTCTGAGACTTAATTAGACCCTGACCAATAATGTAGCCAAGGTACTTGGCCTCCTCCAAGCCTATGGCACATTTTTTTGGGCTGGCAGTGAGTCCTGCTTTCTGAAGGGAATCCACTAATGCTTGCACCCGGAGCAAATGAGATTCCCAGTCTGGGCTGTGGATGACGACATCGTCCAGATAGGCAGCTGCGTATGGGCGACGTGGCCTTAATGTCTTATCCATCATTCTCTGGAATGATGTGGGGGTACCGTGTAGACCAAAAGGCATCCGCTTATACTGGAATGACCCCTCAGGAGTGGAAAAGGCAGTCTTCTCCTTGGCCGATTCATTTAGGGTTATTTGTCAATAGCCTTTAGTCAGGTCTAGAGTGGTTATGTACCTGGCGCCTCCTAATCTGTCCACAAGCTTATCGACCTGAGGCATCGGGTACGCATCAAACTTGGACATGCTATTCAACTTTCTGGAATCGTTACAAAACCTGATAGTACCATCTGGCTTTGGGACCAACACTATCGGGCTTGACCAGTCACTGTGAGACTCCTCTATCACGTCCAACTCTAGCATGTTCCTTATTTCAATGGCATTGGGGAGCTCTATCCTCCAGACTCCCTGTGCCTTCCCATAACCTTCAAAAATGGGGAAAATCTCTCCCCACTGAATATGTCACACTGCCCCAAGGGGTGTCAATCTCAACCACAGCAGTCTGGTAGTCCTGAGTGTCCCCATGGATGCAAATGACCCCGATAGTGCTAGGGTATAATTTTTCACTACCAGAATCAAGCATTGCAGTGGCTGGCTTTCCATCAACAGAAATCACGCACATTTGCTTTTACATGCGACCCTGACGTAATGCAGTACATGCAACCTGTGCAAAAAGAGATATGCGTCTTTTCCTATAAGTATTATCACAATTGCATTCGTTCATCATTTTGGGGTAAGTTTGCAGCAATATGACCTAACGCATGGTAACGATAGCATTTTATGTGTTCTATACTCAGTCCTCTCAACGGTCCCCAGGCCTGACCCACAGGCAGATAGCGGTCCATAACCACACGTTCCACAATCTGAGGACCTGGCAAAGTTTCTGGCTGCAACCATTTCCTGATGAGGTGGACCAGGTCGAACATCTGAGAGCGGGGTGGCTTGCCCGTACGGTAGGACCACTGGTGTGAGTATCTCCATTTTTAATGTCTCATAGTCCTGGGCCTTGTCTGGTTCCAGGTCAAAATAAGCCTCTTGGGGTTCTCCTGTCAGAAAAGGGGCTAATGGTCCCACCCATTGGTCTTTTTCCAACCTTCCCACACAGCGACTCTCAAAGGTGGTTAGGTATGCCTCCACATCATCTGCTGGCATCAGCTTCTGCAAGTAATAGCTGGCTTTGACCAATTTTTGTTCTGTACAGGAGTTGTGGACCCTCTCCTTAATTCCAGCAGGGCCTCTGCAAACTGACAGTTTGTCTCCTGCTGAGCCGCAATGGCCTGCTGATTTTGGCTCCTGCTGAGCCACAATGGCCTGCCGATTTGCCTCTTGCTGTGCAGCAGCGGCCTCTGTGACCTGGTGGTTGGTTTCAATATTTCACGGGGCCTTCAACATTTCCGCCATTTCTTCTTTAGGAAACTGCCCGCCGAGTCCACCACATGTGAGAGATTAGCTCTAGTGGGGATGGCTTTCCCTGGGATGAAAGCAGTTTGTAGGCAAATTTTCTTAAAATGCTAGCTTGCCGCCAGGTTTATTTAAAAGGTTGAAACCAAAACAAACAAAACAGAAAATAAATCCTTGCAGTCCGACACAAAACGAAACAGTTCTACCTTCCTCTCTAGACGGTGTAGGGCTGATCCCAGACACCCACAAAATATTATTATACAAGATTTATATAGAACCAACAGTTTACACGTCGCTTTACAACTTGAGGGTAGACAGTACAGATACAATACACTTTAATACAGTAGGAATCAGAGGGCCCTGCTCATTAGAGCTTACAATCTACAAACAAAGATGAACCGTGCAAACCTTTTCTTAAAGTCCATAAGAAAACCTTTCCAAGATCAGCCCTCTCAGATTGCTGACTTCCTGAGTCCTGGCCAGAGTAACCTCTGCTCTCTCACCTGAGAATTTAAACCACCTGATGGTGGACCACAAAATCTGAACTGAAACCAGCCCTGCCACAGTGGCTAATAAAAACCGGGCCGGATTCCCCCCTTAGTCCACTCAAAATCTCAAAATGAATGCATGCGAGGTGACACATAGTGTCCATCCACTTTCAACACGCATCCTGCCACAAAATAAATATATGTGTATATATAAATATATGTGTATATATGATATATATATATATATATATATACAGTATCTCACAAAATTGAGTACGCCCCACATATTTTTGTAAATATTTTATTATATAGTTGGGCCCAATTAACCATTTTCCTTCCTCGGTGTCATGTCACTTGTTAGTGTTACAAGGTCTCAGGTGTGTTAAATTTGGTGTTATCGCTCTCATTCTCTCATAATGGTCACTGGAAGTTCAACATGGCACCTCATGGCAAAGAACTCTCTGAGGATCTGGAAAAAAAAATGTTGCTCAACATAAAGATGACCTAGGCTATAAGAAGATTGCCAAGACTGAAACTGAACTGCTGCACGGTGGTCAAGACCATACAGTGGTTTAACAGGACATGTTCCACTCAGAACAGGCCTCACCATGGTCGACCAAAGAAGTTGAGTGCACGTTCTCAGTGTCCTATCCAGAGGTTATCTTTCGGAAATAGACATATGAGTGCTGCCAGCATTGCTGCAGGGGTTGGGGGTCAGCCTGTCAATGCTCTGACCATATGCCGCACACTGCATCAAATTGGTCTGCATGGCTGTCATCCCAGAAGGAAGCCTCTTCTAAAGATGATGCACAAGAAGGCCCGCAAACAGTTTGCTGAAGACAAGCAGACTAAGGACATGGATTACTGGAACCATGTCCTATGATCTGATGAGACCAAGATAAACTTATTTGGTTCAGATGGTGTCAAGTGTGTGTGGCGGCAACCAGGTGAAGAGTACAAAGACAAGTGTGTCTTGCCTACAGTCAAGCATGGTGGTGGGAGTGTCATGGTCTGGGGCTGCATGAGTGCTGCCAGCATTGGGGAGCTACAGTTCATTGAGGGGGAACCATGAATGCCAACATGTACTGTGACATACTGAAGCAGAGCATGATCCCCTCCCTTCGGAGACTGGGCCGCAGGGCAGTATTCCAACATAACGACCCCAAACCCACCTCCAAGATGACCACTGCCTTGCTAAAGGAGCTGAGGGTAAAGGTGATGGACTGGCCAATCATGTCTCCAAACCTAAACCCTATTGAGCATCTGTGGGGCATCCTCAAATGGAAGGTGGAGGAGCGCAAGGTCTCAAACATCCACCAGCGCTGTGATGTCGTCATGGAGGAGTGGAATAGGACTCCAGTGGCAACCTGTGAAGCTCTGGTAAACTCCATGCCCAAGGCAGTGTTGGAAAATAATGGTGCCCACACAAAATATTGACACTTTGTGCTCAATTTGAACATTTTCATTTAGGAGTGTACCCACTTTTGTTGCCAACGGCTTAGACATTAATGGCTGTGTGTTGCTATTTTGAGGGGACAGCAAATTTGGATTGTTATACAAGCTGCACACTCTCACTACTTTACATTGTAGCCAAGTGTAATTTCTTGAGTGTTGTCACATAAAAAGATATAATAAAATATTTACAAAAGTGTGAGGGGTGTACTCACTTTTGTGAGATACTGTGTGTATGTGTGTGTATATAAAAAGAATGCAGCCATCACATTTAGGAATTGTTCAGGTCAAATATAATCATTTTCAGTTTTTTTTTTATTTTACAGCTTTAACCACTCCAATACCAGGCATTTTGAATGGTAATTGCACAGTCACAGTCACAACACTGTGCCTTAACTAATGTTTTATATTATTGTTCACACAACTAGAGCTTTCTTTTGGTGTTATTTAATCACCACTGGGTTTTTTTTTATTTATTTGTTAAATAAAAGAAGACCGAAAATTCTTTGAGGCCCAAAAAGGTCAGGACAGTACAGATATCCCCCAAATGACCCCTTTTTTGAAATTAGACAGTCAAAGATATTTAGTAAGATGCATAGCAAGTTCTATTTTTTTGGAAAATTAAAAAAAAAAAAAAAAAGATATAGATATATATATATATATCTATATATCTTTCTTTTTTTCCCCTTTATTTTCACCTCTCAATTCCACCAGTAAGTCTGGTTTTTCAGCTTCCTTTTAACAGACCAAACTGTGCATCAAAAGTGGCAGTTTGAAGGTTGAGATAAACCATTTATGTAAAACATTTTATCCCACAGGAATAAAACTGTTGCTGTAACTGCTTAAAAGTTTTTGCTGGAGTTTGGCTTTAATTTGTTAGTCAAATCCATCTCAATTTGCTAGTGCATTTAATACTATCCTCACAGGTTAACAAAGCTGCTGCCCAAGGGTGGTTCCTTTGCTCTTCGATAGAATGGAGCCACCATAGATCAAGAAGAGTGTTCGTGACCGTTTCACCAGGTGAAAATAAAGGGAAAAGCCTAAAAAACAAAACAAACTTTTTTGTTTTGTTTTTGGGTTTAATATTGTTTTATCCCCAAAATAAGCTGGGAGGGGGCTTTAGAGGATCCTGCATGTTTTGCGAATCGGTTTTGTAATTGTGGATGCTGGTAACTAAAGGATGACCTTTTTAAGAAAGGATCAGGATAAATAAATAGTCCATCTTCCTAGAGTGGTTTCCTCCTCTATAGCAAAAGATGGAAACAGAACATGAAAGCTGTGGTGTTTCAAATGTACAAAATTGAACAATAAAGGTAACGCAATAACTTATTTTTTCAGAGGATAAAACCTGAAAAAACCCGCAATCTCAACCTTTAGTGTAAAAGTTTGATTTAACCCACTTCTTTGCACCTCCCTGTTTGTTCTTCACTATGATGGTTAAAGTCACTAAATGATAGGTAGGCTTGGGAGATGGTGGAATTAGCATGAAACTTAGATAGCCTAAAGGAAAAGTTTAAACTCTTTGCTGAGTATATGTCTGGATCCATTGATTGTTTTTGTTTTTCACTGATGCTAACTTCTGCTTTTGCATTTTTTCATCATGTGCGCCATCCAGGATGGTGACAGGTTTAAAAGAGAAGTGCGAGATAAGAAAAAACAAAACACATGCTTACCTAGGGGGAGGCAACATCAATCTAATGATGCTGCTGTCCCCTGCCTCCGAGAACTGTGCGTTCAAAGACTGCCAGACACCGCTCTGTGCTCTGCTCCTCCAGTGCTCAGTGGAGCGCAGGGCTGTGGAGGGGGCAGGAGCAGCCGGCTAGGCTCTCAGTGGTATGCTGAGAAGCTGAGCCAGCTGCAGATCAGGAATCTGTGCAGATCCCATCATTTTTGTTGGAATCCCTGCCAAGCCTGGAATGGCTGTGTGACGTCAGCTGACAGCAGGTTGTAACCAGATGTTGCTGAATCTGGATCACAGGAGTGCTGAACTAAGTGGACTCCTGTGAGCTACAGAAGTATGGCCAAAAGAGCTGACCTCATTTAAACGGGAATTCCACTCAAAGTTTAAAACTGCCCTTTGCTTTATATATAACAATTCAGCATGTTTTTGTATACATTATTTCTGCCTCTTGATCCTGCTCGATCACCCACCTAATTTCCAGTTCTAGTATCAGGCCAACTATGCTGTATTGCTCCAAGTAAATGAGATTATCTGCTTATGTTGTCAACCCCCTCCCCGCACCTAAATAGTATGCAGGATGATGCATGCATGTAGGACACTTCCTCTTAAGCATGTCTAGGTGTAAACATCTGAAGAACAATTCCCCACCCTTCTCTTGAACAGCTGCTTTTCTCCTGCTAATTGTCATGAATATACTTGACAACGGGAATCCAACTATTATGTAGGAGCTGCTGAGTTGCATTCCCAACCACCACATGCACCACTCTTACCTGCACTAAACAGGAATTGTGGTTATGTGACCATGTAAAAAAAATACAGATATATTTATTTTTATTTTGACATTTGAAACCTGCAGAACATATCTGAAAGGGACACTGGCACTTTACAAATACTTTACCCCTGGGCCTGATAACTCCGTTTACATGGTTGTGTAATTCAAACCCTTACAATTTATCCCCAACCCCAATAGTGAGTGTGGCTTGGAAACACAATAACTCGGCTAGGATAACTAAATCTTCCTTGACCTTTCGTATGTACCTTCATTCTGGCAGCCCTGTCTGGCACAAGCCATAGTGAGTAGGGAAACTGACTTGACTAATTCAGTTATGAGTCAGACTCAGTAGGGCAGTCTTGTGTTACATAATATAATATAATCTTTGTGCTGTGCTGCTTTCAAATTACATAGACCTGTTTCTGCCTGAACATAAAAAAAAGAATAGCACAAGTACTGTAGGCACATATTTGCTTTAAATTAAGACTTTTAAATGATTATTTAAAAAAAAAATGTTCTCAAAGAAACTGCCTAAAAAAATGTGTTCTGAGCAATAGATTGGTCACTAAATTGCATTTTATTCACCATATACGCTGAGAGCCTAGGATTTAAGACCAAGCTTTTGCAGAACTGCTGCAGCATCTTCTTTTTTGCAGGTTTGTTTTTTTTATCTTTTCTTGATTGTTCAGTACAGGGCATGAGCTTGTTTAAATCATTATGTCTGGGTTAAATGCATATACAAACAAACCACCACAGTAGTACATCAGCTTGCAATCCCTGGTGTTGATGTGTAGAGACAGAGACAATAGTCCCAAAGACAGAGAGGAAAAATCACAGTATTAAGTCATAGGATCCTGCAGCTTCCTCCAATGATCCGGGCTGATCGTTGCTAGCACAAAAACAGAAGAACAGGCACGTGGGATCCCAATAAAAAATTGAATTTTATTACATGAATAAAATAGCTCACTTACATTAAAGATACTCTAAATCGGCATAGGCGATCAATAGAGTGCTATGGCACATCACATCCTGGGGGTATGTGAGGCAGCGGTGGACAATTCTGAATCCGCTCAAGAGTGACTTGCTCTGAATGACAGGCTGTGTAAACACTGAGAGCAGCATCAGCCACCACCTATCTCCTTGTGGTCATGTCTGTTGAGGCAGTAATACATTTCAAGAATGTTCTCCCTTTGTTCTTCTGTCTCTGGGTTAAATGCAGCTATTTTCATGTGATTCGCCACCAGCATTGCGTAGAGATGGCCTCTTCTGGGCCTTTCACATTACTTAAACCCTTTGACTGGTAAAGAAGTGTTATATACCTCATGGTAGTCAAAGAGTTAAATCAAACTAACAGTTGCAATAACATTACAATTAAAATGTTAATTGTAAAGTATTTTTTACTAAGAATATAGAATTCCTAGTTGTACAGTACAGGATACAGGCTTTTTAGTCATTATGACTGGGTTATATACAGATACCTTCAGATGATTTGACATTGGTAAAAGAAGAAGCTACAGTGACATCCCCCATGTCCTTAGGTGATAGAACTCTTCTGTCTACTGAAAAGCTTATCTTCTTATGTTTTGTCTCTCTCTCCCCTTTTTCTTTTTCCTTTTCTTTCTTCTAGTGCTTCAGTTAGGGGTGCCCTTTCCTCCATGGCTGTAGAAGGTTTTCACTACAGATCCCGAAGTGAAGAGGAGTCCTTGACCCCTCGCTTGGGACTTTTTTAATGGTGAAGGCTTACCTTCTCATCAACATTCTGGATCTCTGAGCAATCTGGTTGCCCCTGCGATGCTGTATTCCTCTTTAATCAGTCATCAAGGAGTCCACACAAGGAAGTGCAAATTGATTCTCTGTTGAGCAGAACTGCGTTATTTTGGGCCTGGCCACTGTCCACATCCCATACTTGGAAAATTAACAGTTTGCCAGGATCTGTATCCAGGGGAATGGGCTCTCCATCTGGAGGTGATTCTTGAGCCTTTGCAGTGGAGTGCATTGATGATGCAGTGGAGTCAGTTCATCCTAATCTACCTCTTTCTGGCTCTCCAGATTGTCCCTCATCTACTTCACAGGATTGAGATAAAGGGCATTCCAGTGATCCTCATCACACTGAATTGGCCCAGGTGGTTGTTTTACTTAAGCTCCTGGCAAATGCTCTGAGCCCTTGCAGTTCTTCCAGACCTCCTTTAAGGGCCAGCATTTCATCTTACTACTCAGATACTGGCTCAAACAGCATTGATGTTGAAACAACAGTCCTTTCAGATTTAGTCATCCTTACCCTCTTGAATGCTAGGAATCAACTTCTCACAAAGTCTACAATCGCACCTAGAAGGCCTATTTTGCTTGGTGCGAGCCCAGGATCTTTCATTCTAGAAAGTATTTCATGCAATGTATTCTCTTTCCTCCAGTCCGGTCTGGACCAACATCTGTTTTTTAGTATCATTAAAGCACAAACTCCAATATCATTCTTTTTTTGCACCCTGCTCCACAAAATCCTATGAAAATTTCTCTCCCCTATCTGGACATGGTACATTCTGTGACAATTTACTTCTCAACTTCTTCCTTTACAAAATCTAATTTCCTCTGTGCCACCTGAATGTTCCCATGGGTCTCCCTGCATCTCACTCTACTATTGCTTGATGAATCAGAAATATCATTAGGGCACATTTACCAGATCTGTGTAGTGTGTCATGGGATTTTCAGCATTTGGCATCTGTTACTCAGATTTGCAAGGCTGTCACTTGGGCTTCTGTTCACATATTTATGTTCTTGCAAGTAGATTTTCACATCTTCTTTGGTGCCAGTTTCAGGTGTAAGGTGTTACAAGTTGCTCTGAGTCTGTCAAGCCTTTCTGTCCCATTTGTTATGAGGAACTGTTGGCATTCTTTATTATGTTGCCCATCCCTTAGTTTGACTGTTTTTAGATGTCCCAGTTGTAAGGAGTGGAGTCTGTGTCCACTGCTCATGTGACATAAGCATTAAAGTAATAACTCAAATTATATATATATTTTTTTTTAAATAGGGGGATAGAAACCAGTATCGTAAATAAAAGAAAATCCCACATTTTAAGAACCAGAACTTGAGGTGAAAATTGAGGAATATCTTCTAACAGGGACATTAGTCAAGTCTAGAAGCTTTTTATTGTCATTTCAACCATATATAGCTGATGCAGTACATAGTGTAAATGAAACAACGTTCCTTCAGAACCCAGGTGCTACATAGAACATCCTAAACAGTCACAGAGACAGACAGAAACATAGAACTAGTAGAAAGGTCCTCACCACATAAAGTGCATGTGTGCAACTGGTGCAAACAGTGCAGAAAGACACATAAGACAGTGCAGGACAGCACAGGACAGTGTGGAACAAAACACAAAGCACAAAATAGCTCCACCAGTAAACCTGTCCTAACCAGATAAGGTGCAAGTGACTACCAGGCAGTTCCCTCTTTTTGGGGTTTCCTTTCAGTTCCTGCTTCAGGGAAAGAAACTTAAGGGAAATCTCCCTAATGGGACATACAGTAACTCACAAATTTGAGTACACCCCTCACATTTTTGTAAATATTTTATTATATCTTTTCATGTGACAACACTGAAGAAATGACACTTTGCTACAATGTAAAGTAGTGAGTTTACAGCTTGTGTAACAATGTAAATTTGCTGTACCCTCAAAATAACTCAACACATAGCCATTAATGTCTAAACCACTGGCAACAAAAGTGAGTACACCCCTAAGTGAAAATGTCCAAATTAGGCCCAATTAGCCATTTTCCCTCCCCGGTGTCATGTGACTCATTAGTGTTACAAGGTCTCAGGTGTGAATGGGGAGCAGGTGTGTTTAAATTTGGTGTTATCGCTCTCACTCTCTCATACTGGTCACTGGAAGTTCAACATGGCACCTCATGGCAAAGAACTCTCTGAAGATCTGAAAAAAAAAGAATTGTTGCTCTACATAAAGGTGGCCTAGACTATAAGAAGATTGCCAAGACCCTGAAACTGGGCTGCAGCATGGTGGCCAAAACCATACAGTAGTTTAACAGGACAGGTTCCACTCACAACAGGCCTTGCCATGGTCGACCACAGAAGTTGAGAGCACGTGCTCAGCGTCATATTCAGAGGTAGCCTTTTGGAAATAGACGTATGAGTGCTGCCAGCATTGCTGCAGAGGTTGAGGGGATGGGAGTTCAGCCTGTCAGTGCTCAGACCATACGCTGCACACTGCATCAAATTGGTCTGCATGGCTGTCATCCCAGACGGAAGCCTCTTCTAAAGATGATGCACAAGAAAGCCACAAACAGTTTGCTGAAGACAAGCAGACTAAGGACATGGATTACTGAAACCATGTCCTGTGATCTGATGAGACCAGGATAAACTTATTTGGCTCAGATGGTGTCAAGCTTGTGTGGCAGCAACCAGGTGAGGAGTACAAAGACAAGTGTGTCTTACCTACATGGTGGTGGGAGTATCACGGTCTGGGGCTGCGTGAGTGCTGCCGGCACTGGGGAGCTACAGTCCATAAATGGCAACATGTACTGTGACATACTGAAGCAGAGCATGATCCCCTCCCTTCGGAGACTGTGCCACAGGGCAGTATTCCAACATAACCACCCAAAAAGACCTCCAAGATGACCATTGCCTTGCTAAAGAAGCTGAGGGTAAAGCAAATTTTGAGTCCGACAGAGTGGCACCAGTACCGCATCCCTATACAAACAATAAATATTAGAGAAGAAAAATTGGGACTTTAAAGGTGCCGGTTTAGCCCCTTCCCTGAAGAACTACACAATGATAAAGTAAAACATACACTTTATTTGATTACATAAAATTGTGCATGGTGCGGGCTCAACTAGTGAGTTAGTGGCCCACCCATGTGTACAGACAAAAGGTAACATTAAAACAGTGACATTGTATATAGTCCATGGTGCAGATGTAAACAAAATACCGAATTCTCCTGGCTAAATGGAAAAAAGCAGATGGAATATAATGCCAGGGCGGTATACAGAACCCAAAAATAGCACAGTGATCCAAGATGTTCCATGTGGAACTTTATCATTGTGTAGTTCTTCAGGGAAGGGACTAAACCGGCACCTTTAAAGTCCCAATTTTTCTTTTCTAATATAAGCTGAGGGTAAAGGTGATGGACTGGTCAAGCATGTCTCCAGACCTAAACCCTATTGAGCATCTGTGGGGCATCCTCAAACAGGAGGTGGAGGAGCGCAGGGTCTAACATCCACCAGCTCCGTGACGTTGTCATGGAGGAGTGGAAGAAGACTCAAGTGACAACCTGTGAAGCTCTGGTGAACTCCATGCCCAAGTGGGTTAAGGCAGTGCTGGAAAATAATGGTGGCTACACAAAATATTGACACTTTGGGCCCAATTTGAACATGTTCACTTAGGTGTACTCACTTTTGTTGCCAGCAGTTTAGACGTTAATGGCTGTGTGTTGAGTTATTTTGAAGGGACGGCAAATTTATATTGTTATACAAGCTGTACACTCACTACTTTACATTGTAGCAAAGTGTAATTTCTTCCGTTTTGTAACATTAAAAGATATAGTAAAATATTTACAAAAATGTGAGGGGTGTACTCACGTTTGTGAGATACTGTAGATGGCAAAAACTGATAAATACTGGAAGTAAAGATATCCAGCTGTTCCTCCAAAGAAAAACTATTTAACACTGTCCACTAACATATTGTTTGATTGCTCCCCTATCCCCACATATTTATATATTGTGCTTATATTGCATAGCCATCACAGCTCCAAAGCTGAATTGCCCCATCACAAATAGGAGTCAAGCCATATTAATACAAGGCTACCAAACTACAAGGGTCATCACTTCAGACAAAGTGCTCTTATATGGTAGAGAATGGCACCTAGCACACCATAATTTGCTGCAGCTAAAATGTAGTAAATGTCAGTCATTCACCAAGGCACTTCAAACTAAGTGCTATATATGTCCCCTAACTTGTATACAGCAAAGAGGAAAACCGTTATGATATAAAAATAGATCATTCACTCCAAACTCTGGGAAAGTGATAAATGGCAGCATGGATAATAAACCACAAAATAATACTGGATCTGAAGTACCCATTCCAGGAAAATAATGTGTAGTATTGTATGCATGGCTATCAAAGGCCAACGAGGACAATTATTAATATGGTAGCCTAAAATACATAAGTAAGTCAAGCAATGCCAGTCCCCCACACTGTGTTTTGTTGCCACATAAAACAACTTCCTCTGTCAAAATGTCATAATACAAAAAGATGCACATGACATCAGGATAACACGATGTATGCAAACTAATGAGTGACATGCTTGATGCCACGGCACATGCAGCATCATGATGTTCATAAATACACACTAAGGAAAACTTAAGAAGATGAACCAATGCACAAAAATACTACTTTCTAGGGAACAATCAGCCAAAGCACAATAATACAAATCACTGGTAATCAGCCAAATCAAAGAAATTGAACATAGAATATTTTCTTTCAAAACAAAGTAATATTATTTCATGAGTCTGCTGTTAAAAACACTTTCAGACCAAAACTTTTTTTCATTGTTTCCAGCTCTTCTTCCATCAATGATCAAGAATAAAAGAGGACACATTGTTGCCATCAGTAGCATTCAAGGAAAAATAAGTATTCCTTTCAGATCTGCATGTAAGTAATCAGAAATCTGTGACACCTGTTTATATACTTATTTGTACATCACATAATCCCAGAGTACATAACCACGATGAAGTAATATGTTTCTGGACTGAGAAATAACCTTACCAAAGAGATAGGTAAAGATATAACTCAGACTCTATATTCTTTTGCCACTTTCCTCTGATTTTAACCACTTGCTTACGGAGCACTTAAACCCCTTTCCAGCCCAGACCAATTTTCAGCTTTCAGCGCTGTCGCACTTTGAATGACAATTGTGCAGTCATGCAACACTGTACCCAAATGAAATTTGAATCTTTTTTTTTTTTCACACAAATAGAGCTTTCTTTGGTGGCATGTAATCACTGCTGGATTTTTTATTTTTTGTTAAAATAACTAAAAAAGACTGAAAATTTAGAGGGAAAAAAACAAAACCGTTTTATATTTTGTTATAAAATTTTTCAAACAGCTAATTTTTCTCCTTCATTGATGTACGCTGATGAGACTGCACTGATGGGCACTGATAGGCTGCTGAGGGACACTGAGAGGTGGCACTGATGGGTGGCACTGATGAGCATTGATAGTTGGCACAGATTGGTGACGGCGATGGGCACTGGTAGGTGACACTGATGGGCTGCACTGCTAGGTGACACTAATGATGAGGCACTGATGGGCACTGATTGGCACCACTGGTGGGCATTGATAGATGGCACTGCTGGGCATTGATTGGTGGCACAGATATGCGCTGGTGGGCACTAATTGGTTGCACTGGTGGGCACAGCTGAGGTGGCTGTGTCCCTTCCTCTTCGGGACCGATGTCCCTTTCACAGAAGCCGGTGATCGGCTTTTTTTTTTCTCACACTGTCAACGTGAGGAGAAAAAAAAAAACGATTACCGAGCTTCTGTTTACATCACGTGATCAGCTGTCATTGGCTGACAGCTGATCGCGTGGTAAGGGGCCAGATTGCCCCTCACTCCGATCTCTGATCAGCTGAGTCTCTTTGACTCAGTGATCACAGAGCGCGCCACGCGTGCCCCACAGGAAGCATGCAGGCGGCTCATGCACGGGAGGACGTCTATTGACTGCCTCCCGGAAAAGTAGGTCGGCGCTGTAGCCGTCATATGGCTATGGGGTGGATGCGAAGTGGTTAAAGCACAGTACTGTGCTAAGGTTTTAGTTTATTTGTCAATAAACAACCTACAAGGTACATAAACTAAAACAACTAAATCTATTTCTCTTTGCCTTTGAAACAGCATCAGTGCCTTATTTTTTTGAAAACCATCCTTATATGGTTTTTTTTCAGTTATAGTGCCTAAATTATTTGCACAGTACATTCACTACATACATTACAGTACTTTACACAGTATATTTCCTGCCCATGTGCATTTGCCTCCTACTGTTCCGTCTACACGTGGTTGAACATTTCAGCAGCTGTGCAATGACTGTACATTGTAGAAATGTTAAGTATTTAATGAACTGCTACTCAGGCCTCCAGTTCAGCGTTGTGCCCCTCATAGGCATTCCTTGGCTTCCCCTGAAGCCCTGCATGATGTGCTCATGAGATGTGAAACTTCAGGAAAGCTGTCCCACAATGTGTCCTTGTGAAAGAGCATCGTGAAGTATCCTTAATGGTGGTATACCTGCCAGGAGGTTGAGCAATATTTATATAAAATGGTGTATTACTTTGTCTCTATAAAAGCCAAAAGAAAAGGAAAAGCATTTATTTTTCAATGACAATTCATTACTCATGTTAAAGCGGCGTTCTGGCCGAAATATGACTTTTAAGATAAAAGTACCCCTAGAATACTCATGCCTCAGGCAATGTAACAAAGGTATGCTGTAAACTATGCCCAGTTTTCTATTTGTGCAGCATCATTTTCTTACTTTGTGAAGTTCCTGTACAGGGTGGCCATTTCCAGTGTGGGCATCTGAAGCCGCAGTGTCCTTTTTCCTAGATTCCGTGCATGCTGGCTACCCAGCATTCACCTGCCAATCTCGCGCATGTGCAGTGCGGTGCAATCTTGGTCAGCTGGACATGGCACAGCTCCAGTAACATTTAATATTCACTTCTATGTAAAATCTTAGTCAGCTTGATATGGCACTGGAGCAGTGCCATATCAAGCTGACCAAGATTTTCCATAGATGCCAATGTTAAATGTTACGGTAGCAGTGCCATGTCAAGCTGACCAAGATTTCCCAGGAGCCAATGCAAAGCCGGAAATGACGTACGGCGTCGCGGCCCCTAAAGGAGGAAGTGAAATTAGATATAGGCATAAATCAGGTAAGTGAACAGAAAAAAAAAATCATGTTAAGGATGCACATTAGTGCGGAGGAGGAGCGAGGAGTGAAACATGTGGGTGGAACTCCGCTTAAAGTAGATGTTACACATTTAAATAATGTTTGAGGCATATAACCTGAAGTAATGTACAAGTATGTGTACATAATCTCTATAGATATGTGCAAGCAAGTCCATCCTCTGTTTCAATGTGCTATATGTATTTTTCATGCAGACTTATGCCTCTTACACACGGGACGACTATTGTGTATGTTGCATAATGTAACTTGCATACTGACTGCACTACACAATCGTACGAGCACAGAAAGAACGTTCAGGTGCATGTAATTAGCATCCGGCCGTTCCTGACTTCGGAGCATCCGTGTTTTGCACAATACAACTTGTTGTACCAACTGCCCTGTACACACGATACAACGGTCGTATGAGCGCTTGTTGGTACGAACAAGTTTTCTAGTTTGCTCATACAACTCCCTTGTACGACCGTCGTATGTTCGGCTGTTCTAATCGCGCATATGAACGATTGATATCGCATACAACGGTCGTTAGTACGACCTGCTGTATACGATCGTCGTCCCGCGTGTACAAGGCTTAAGTCATACCACAAATTGTGTCCATTGCCTGTCCCAGTTCTGTAAGGTGTATGTTTCCTGTGACTTGTGTATATAGTAAAGGTGTCCAACTTCACTAACCCATGTGTGATTTCTCCCCCTCAAATATTTTGATATTTTGTAGGATTGAAATAGTATTCTGTACTTTTTTATAGGCAAACTAAAGCCATCAAATGCCAAATACAAAGCATTCAATATATTAAATATACAGTAAATGTGCTTGCGCTGCTAAACTAATACCCACAAATAAAATTACGTGTAAGTAACATGTGAATAACAGCATCAAAATAATAAATAGTAGCTTCCATGTGAATTAATCCAGTGCATGTGAAAAAAAAAAAACACAAAAAATAACTAAAAAATCAAATTAAATAATTCCCAAAGTCCAGCGCGTTTTTCTGAAGTAATAAGAGTTCAAAATACAATGTGCATATAAGAAAAGCTCTTCACCTTCATAGATTAAGTGCTCCAACACAAACAGCGGTTCCCAACCCAAGTCCAAACAAAGAAATAACAATAAAAAATGAGTGCACCCCCATAGATTAAGTGCGCCAGAGCCAAACAAGTGCTGAAATGCTCTCTCACCTTGTAAGTGGACCCATATGAAATACAGGTAAGTTAGGAATGTCCAAGAGACCTGCTCAACTACTATCACATGCCTGAAAGCATCAGCTATTCAGTAAGTGTTAACCCTTTGTGCGCCGTGACTATCCATCCATGCTGCACTTAGAGGCGTTTTGTTTCTGCTTGTTTATCCTCCAGAATGACTTCTCCCATCAGATGGAAGAATAGGATTCTTCATGCCTATTACATCTGCTAGTCTGTGTTTTTAACCCTGTGTGTGCTGAATACATTTCTCCTACGTTCACTGACAGACGCAGCTCTTCATGACTTTGTGGGTTTTATGTTCGTCCTACCAGGAGTTAACTAGGCAGGGAAAAGAAATCAGCTGGCCCCTCCCCTGGGGGCCGTCCTCTTTTCCTACATTAAAACCCCCCCTCGCAGAGGAGCTCTCCAGTTTCAATGCCTAGTTCGCAAGGAGTTGACCTGGCTTCCCTATGGGAACTGCGGTCCTATTGTGACCATTTTTCTTTTTTATTTTATTTTTTATTTTTTCTGCAATCAAGATGATCTGCTATCAAGAAGCCGGTCGGGGCATCGAGAGTCTTCGTGCTCTGTACTTTCCCCGACCTGGCCAACATGATGCGAAGCCGGCCCCAACACAGGGACCCGCCGCATCTTACCCGTTCCGTGCGGGTGGCCCGGGGTGAGATTCCCCATATTGGTCCCCTTC
>BLSH010330588.1:725031-740659 GCA_018402905.1 Glandirana rugosa
CCCCCCGCGCGTAGTGCCGCTTGCCACCACACCCTCCAGTCAGACTGGGGGACGTTATCTGTGACCAGCCGTGATTGGTCACGGCTGGTCACATGGTAAAGTGCTTCGGATCGAATCGCTTTACCGAGATCGGTATTGCAGGGGGTCAGACTGACCTCCCACACCACCGTTCGCCGTGATGCGCGCCCCCCCAGGCGCGCGGCGGCTTGTTATCCTGAGGACGTCATATGATGTCCAGTCAGGATAACTAAACCACTTCCCGGCCGTCATTTTGCATACGGCGGTCGGGAAGTGGTTAAACGAATACTTTGTTGAAGCACCTTTTGATTTTATTACAGCACTTGGTCTTTTTGGGTATGAGTCTATCAGCATGGCACATCTTGACTTGGCAATATTTGCAAAAACACTCCAAATCTGTCAGATTGCGAGGGCATCTCCTGTGCACAGCCCTCTTCAAATCACCCCACAGATTTTCAATCGGATTCAGGTCTGGACTCTGGCTGGGCCATTCCAGAACTTTAATCTTCTTCTGGTGAAGCCATTCCTGATTTGGATGTATGCTTTTGGTCTTTGTCATGCTGAAAGATGAAGTTCCTCTTCATGTTCAGCTTGACGGAAGCCTGAAGGTTTTGTGCCAATATTGACTGGTATTTGGAACTGTTCATAACTCTCTCTACCTTGACTAAGGCCCCTTTTCCAGCTGAAGAAAAATCACCCCGAAGCATGATGAGGCCACCACCATGCTTCACTGTAGGTATGGTGTTCTTTTGGTGATGTGCAGTGTTATTTTTGCGCCAAATATATCTTTTGGAATTATGGCCAAAAAGTTCAACCTTGGTTTCATCAGACCATAACACATTTTTCCCACATGCTTTTGGGAAACTTCAGATGTGTTTTTGCTAAATTTAGCTGGGCTTGGATGTTTTTCTTTGTAAGAAAAGGCTTCCATTTTGCCACACTACCCCATAGCCCAGACATATGACCAATATGGGAGATTGTTGTCACATGTACCATCCAGCTAGTACTTGCCAGATATTCCTGCAGCTCCTTTAATGTTGCTGTAGTCCTCTTGGTAGCCTTCCTGTTCAGTTTTCTTCTCGTCTTTTCATCAATTTTGGAGGGACATCTAGTTCTTGGTAATGTCACTGTTGTGCAATATTTCCCTCCCCGTCTTTCATGACAGCCACATTGAGACCCCGGCTCCTTCCTTCCGCAGGAAACACTGCGCCAGCCAATACAAAAACACCTCCCCCTGCCGATCCCTCAGTTGTTGGTGTTTCCTCCGGCGGGAGACACTGCTGGGGAACCAGAGCCTGATTTATGGGGAGGGATAAAGCAAGGAGGTGGCTTGGCTGTAAACCGGAAACCCAGGGCCGAGTGGTGGGTGACGTAATTTCCGGCGGGGAGGCGAGAGGCTTCCTTTTGAATCGCTGCTTCCTGTTCCTTCCGCGATCGCTGATAGCAGACCAGGCAGAGGCAGGAGAGGAGCCAGAGCTCTGCAGAGGTAGCGCGCCGCTCCGAGGCAACCACCAGCGGCCATGTCGGAAGAAGAGACCTCCGCGACAGCACCCAGCGATGCCTGCTCCAGCCACACTAAGGTAAGGGAAGTCCAGGGGGGCCCTTTCCCATACCTTGTTTTTCCTTGCTTTCCCTTGTGCCCCCTCCACTACACAGTTCCTAGGTGGGGGGGCTCCTTCTGGGTGGGCAGAGGGGGGGGGCCCAGGTCCCTTTTTGCTAAGGAGAGGCTTGGTGACTATCCCTGGGTGCGTTTCCTAGGTGCAGGGGCTTTCAGGGTCCGGCGCCACCACCAGCTCCCCAAATTTTAGCCCTTCAGCAGGCGCAGGGTTCCGCACCTGCACTGTCGGGCACTCTCCCTGGAGAGGAGGGATCCCCGAGGATCTCTAGGGAAGAGACAGGGGAGGAACTGGACAGTGTGCCCTCCGGCTCCCAAGGGGAGTCAGAGGCTGAAGGTCGAGAGGGGGAATCCAGTAGACCTTCAAAATATAAGCTTTCCCTGGAAGAGGTTGAGGATCTCTTAGGGGCTATTTATACTACCCTAGGGATCCAGTCAGAGAAAAAGCTACTGACCCTCCATGACCAGATGTATCAGGGCATGGGAGAGCAGGAAAGAAAGGTCTTTCCGGTCTGGTGGAGACGGTGAAGAAGGAGTGGCAGGATCCCGAGAGGAAACCCTTCTTCTCCAGAGCTTTGAAAAGTTTTCCTTTTTCGGAAGACTCAGCGTCCATCTGGTACAAAAATCCAAACTTGGATGCCGCCTTCTCAGAAGTTTCCAGGCACACCAATTTGGCCTTTGAAGACATGGGGGCCTTGGTGGACGTGATGGACAAAAGAATGGACTCTCTTTTAATGAAAACTTGGGAGTTGTCCATTATTAATTTAAAGCCAGCAATGGCCGTAACAGTGGTGGCATGGAACATGGAGCACTGGCTTGCCCTAATATAAAGCCATATTGAGGCGGGGACTGCCAAGGAGACATCTTTTCCACCCTGCTTAGGGGTGTAGCCTGTATGCTAATGCCTCGGCGGAATCAATACGCATGTCAGCTATATCTCTGGCCCTGGTGAATTCGGCTAGGAGAGCTTTATGGCTGAAAACCTGGCAGGGCGATGGTGCCTCCAAGGTTAAATTATGTAGGATTCCCCTGACAGGGGAGCTACTGTTTGGCCCCAATTTAGAAGCAGTGTTAGACCGCACTGCTGATTTAAGAAAAAGGCATTTCCGGTCAAGTGCAAACCTGCTCTTCATGCTGGGAAAGGGTTTCATGCTCAGAATCACAAAGGCACCCCTAAAACCGAAGGAGGGAAGAAATCCTAGGGCCAGAAGGGCAAGGGCAAAGGAGGGGCGATTTTTCACCTTCCTTAACAGCCCCGTTAAGTCCAATGATTGCCGAGCCACCATGGGGGGGAAGACTGGGGGCGTTCCTCCCACAGTGGGAAGCGGTCTCCTTCAGCTAATTAATTCTGGGGATCATCAGGAGGGGATACCGCCTAGAGTTTGCGCAACCACCCCTGCGAAGATTATTGGTCACACAACTCCCCAGGTGCACGGAGAAGGCCAAAGCTCTTTTAGGGGGTCTAAGGGAACTGAAAGATCAAATGGTAGTGCGCAGAGTTCCAACAGAGGAAATGGGGAAAGGGTTTTACTCACATGTGGTTGTGGTACGAAAACCCTCAGGAAAGTACAGACTCATTCTGAATTTAAAGCCCCTAAACCAGTTGGTCACTTACAAGAGGTTTCGCATGGAATCAATCTATACAGCACTGCTCCCACGAGATTGTTTCATGGCCTCCATCGACCTCAAGGACGCCTACCTGCACATTCCCATTGCGGAAGTTCCTACAGTTGGCCGTAAGAGTAGGAAAAGAAGACGTTCACCTGCAGTTTCAGACCCTCTTCTCCATGAATATTCACAAAGGTCATGGCAGAGGCCATGGCCTTTCTGCGTCTCTGGGGAATACCGATTGTGGCATATTTGGACGATTTGCTTCTTTTTGAAGTTCACAATAACATTCTTGGAAGGTCTGGGTTGGTTACTAAACCTAGAAAAATCGAGCTTGGTACCCTCTCAGCGAGTTACTTACCTTGGATACCTGATAGATTCCACTCAACAAAGGAGGAGAAAATCCAAAAGATGGACAACGCAGTAAAGTTGCTGCAGTGCAATCATTCCCTCCCGATCAGGACAGCAATGTCAGCACTAGGGCTGCTCACTTCAGCTATTCCAGCGGTGCAATGGGCAAGTCTGCATTTCCTGCTCTCTTCAAGTCTTCCTTATCAAGATTTGGGACCACCGCCCAGAATCCCTGGAAGCTCTAATAAGTTCCACAGCAGGTCAAAAGGAAACTGTGGTGGTGGAGGAAAGCAGAAAACCTGTCCCAGGGTCGTCTATGGGTCACCCCAGTTTCCAAGGTGCTGACCACAGACGCAAGTGGAAGAGGCTGGAGTGGCTCAAGGCACTTGGGAGGCCTTGGAAATGCAGAGATCATCCAACTGGAAGGAACTGAAGGTCATACGGTTAGCACTCAGAGCCTTTCAGGAGGAGTTACAAGGCCACCACATCCAGCGGAGACCGGACAACTCAATTGTCGCTTACTGTCCCTGGCTACAGAGATCCTAAGCTGGGCCGAAGACAAGGCGCTGTCACTCTCTGCGGTGTACCTGAAAGGGGAAGAAAACACTATAGCGGTTTTCCTCAGCAGGAAAAGGCTGAGAGAGAGCGAGTGGACCTTGAACCAAGTGGTCTTCGACCTCATAGCAGAGAGGTGGGGGTGTCCAGACATGGACTTATTTGCCACAAAGGAAAATGCAAAGATGCCTCTATTCTTTTCCTTAGATGGGAAGAGGCCTTGGGGTAGACGCCTTGGCACAGGAATGGCAGTTTGCAAGGTGCTGTGCCTTCCCCCCTCCATCCTTACTACCAGCAGTTTTAAGGAAATTCCAAACAGAGAAAACCTCCCTGATCCTGGTGGCCCTGTACTGGTGCAAGAGGGCCTGGTTCTCAGCCCTGAAACAACTGTCGATGGAACCCCCTTGGTTTCTGCCATCCCAGGAAGACCTCTCACAGGGTCCAGTATTGTGTCCGCAGGTGCAATGGTGGAAACTTGCAACGTGGCTACTGAGGAAGGGTTGCTAAAATTGAAAGGTTTTTCAGAAAAACTGGTGACAACTCTGCTCAATAGCAGGAAAAAAGAAATGCAAGAAATTTACCGAAAGGTCTGGAAATGCTTTAATGACTGGTGTGAGGGGAGTTTCTTCGAGGTTCAGAATCCCATTGCCGTTCTTTTTTACAGAACAGGGCAGACAAAGGATTAGCAAAAAGCACAGTGAAAGGGCAGGTCTCGGCACTTAGCGGTTTCTTCGAAATAGCATTAGCCTGGGACCCCTGGATAATTCACTTTTATAGGTCACTAGGGAGGCTAAGACCGGTCCAGGGGTTGACCTTTCCCAGATGGGATCTTTCTTTAGTTTTACAGTCCCTGGTAGAGGGCCTGTTTGAGCCTCTAGAGGACTGTTCTTTAAGGGCCAGTTCACACCACATGCAGTCCAGTGCATTTTTTTCTGCATCAAAAATGCATGGAGGGTAGGTTATATGGTTTTCAATGGCATAGTTCACACCAGTGCAGTCAGTTCCAGTGTGTTCCAATTCAAGAAAAAAAAGTAGAACATGCTGCATTTTTTCTGCACTGAACTGTACTGGTATGGGGTAAAACGCACCTAAATGCACCAAAAATGCACTGGAACACTGGAACTCACATCCTTATTTTAGGTGAAGAGAAAAAGGGGGAAAAAACTGCACTGGACTGCATCAAAAACGCGCATGCAGAAAAGCATCCAGAATGCATCCGGACTGCGTTTTTTATGGTGTGAACTGGCCCTTAGGCTACTTACTTTAAAGACTGTATTTTAGTGGCAGTATCCACGCCCAGGTGGGTCAGTGAGCTGGAAGCTCTGTTAGTCAAACCCCTTTTTTTTGTTTTTTTTCCCGGACTGTTTGGTTTTCAAAACTGATTTGACATTTTTGCCTACAATGGCTTTAAGATTTCACAGAAGTCAGGAAATTATTTTACCTCCATTTTGCCCTAACCCTACGGGGGAAAAAGAATTTAAGTTTCATACCCTGGGCATAAGGAGGTGCATCCTGAGGTATTTAGAGGTAACCAAATAAGTGAGGAAACTGGATTCCTTGTTTATTTTGTTTTCAGGGGCAAGAAAAGGATGTAGAGCATCCAAGCGCACAATTGCAAGGTGGCTTAGATTAGCGATTAGCCAGGCTTACACACTAGCAGGGAAGGACATACCAGTGGGGATAAAGGCACATTCGACTAGAGCTATGGCAGCCTCACAGGCCGAAAGAGCTGGAGCAACACCAGAGCAAATCTGTCGAGCGGCAATGTGGTCCACCTTCACCAACTTCGTAAAACATTACAGGGTGGACCTGGTGTCGGCAAAGGAGCAGGCCTTTGGACGTAAGGTGTTGCAAGCCGTAGTCCCTCCCTAATTGGTAAGTGCTCGTTTATCCTCTCAATGTGGCTGTCCTGAAAGACTGGGAGGGAAAATCGAAGTTACATATACCGGTAATGCCTTTTCCAGTAGTCATCCAGGACAGCACCAGTTACCCATCCGATTTAAAAAGGGGCTATTGAGGGTACCTCAACACAGGAACGGTTGAAATAACTAGTGATATATGTTCTTGTGTCTCCCCAGCTGGCTGGAGGTGCTCTTGGAAAAACTGAAGGACCGGCAGGGGGAGGTACTTTTTGTATTGGCTGGCGCGGTGTTTCCTATGGAAGGGATGAATGGGGGTTTCAATGTGGCTGTCCTGAAAGATTAGTGGAAAATACTTTACCGGTAAGTGTAACTTACATTTTTCTCCATTTGTTGACTGTCTTTTTTTTTTTTTTTTTTAATTCTTTATTTAAAGGTCAAGGAATTGTACAAAATGAGACCAATGTTATGCACTATACAGTATGTAAACAATAATCATGAGATTAACTTGCAATCGCTGACATCTGTTCAACATAAACAGAGAGGGAAAAAAAAGTTTTACGTTTTTTTTTAAGTGTGTATTCCCCGGTGGTCAGTCACAGTTTTTGACAAATTCCCCGAACATTTTGGTTATATATTTTGAACTCGCAAAAGGAGAGGGTAGGCGTTCGTCCCAACCCTTGAAGACCAAAGGAAAGAGGAAAAATTAGGAAGAAACCAAGATATAGGACAGAGAAAAAAAAAAAGAGTAGGGGAGGGAAGAGGAAGGGAGGGGGGATAGGAAAGTCCCCTCAACCGGCTCACTCCCCTGAATTTCCCAGTGACTGTGAAGCTAAAAGTGTCTGATCCCTATAGAAAAAATAGGGAGTCCAGATCTTCTAATATTTGTCTTGTTCCCTCAAAGTCATAGTGAGATTCTCCATAACATAGATGTCTGCAATTCTCGTTTTCCAGTGCGAAATTGTAGGGGCACATATACTCTTCCACAAGATACAGGCCTTAGCTGCTTTAAGCAATTGATAGACATAGGGGTATCATTTCATAGGTAAGCCGCCAGGTTTTTACCTAGGGAAACTCCAGTCAGTGTTTTAATAGTACATTCCACAGTAGACCAAAAGTTATGTAATTTTGGATACTCTTGTCTTTCCGAGGCTGAGAAAACTTAGTTTGGAGGTCAAGTTCCCAATGTTCTTGAAAGGTCAAGTCGGTGATGTCTACCTGGTCTGTCAAAAGAGAGTAAAAGTGCGAGAGTGCATGACAGAGTTGTTCTCCATCAATGCAGATCTGCTATAATGGTGTAAGCTGTCGTAAGGTTTGATGATCTGTTGGTATTGCCTGAAGGTGACCATTCCGTTGCGCCCGTCTCAAAAAATCAAGGTCTATTTGGAATCGAGCATCTACTTTCCGACTGGACATAAGCCTATTGTTTACCGCAAAGTGGAGATGCCAAAAAACGTTCTATCTTCAGAGTTAGCAAAGTTTCGGGTCTGTCAGACCTGGTAAAAACACATAAGATCCCAATATCGGGGTGAGAGGGCTCGGCTCTGAAGATATAGAGGGTATTGTCTTAAAAAGATGCTTGTCCACTCGCAAAGTCGCTCCCACTGTTGGGTGTAGGATGATGTCTGAAGGGCATCCCCGCATCGGGGACTACGGCACACCCGCCAGTGTTGAAGCTATCATAGCCTGTTCAAGGTCTACCCACAGTTTAGGATCTGGTTGTACACACCATTTCATTATCCTATTTAGGTGGGAGGCCTCATAATGCCTCACCCGATCTGGAAAACCTATGCCCCCCTTACTTTTTGGTAGTGTCAGGATGGATCTTCGTGGCCTTGGCATTTTGCCCACCCAGACAAGCAATATAAACCTTCTCCTCAGATCTGTCAGATAACTCCGTGGGAGTTTAATGGGTAGTGTTTGAAAGAGATTAATTAGTCTAGGCATTACGTTCATTTTTAAAATACTCGAGCGGCCAAACCAAGTGAAAGATTCCTTATCCCAGCGAGCTAGGTCTGCTTTGAGCGTTCAGAAAAGAGGTGCAAAATTTGACTGGAAAATGTAACTGTGATTATAAGGAATATTTTTACCCAGGTATTGTATTAGTATGATGACTGTCTTCATTGTGTTCTATGGTATATCCAATGCCTTGGAAATTCTTTGTACCCTTCTCCTGGCTGATACCTTTTAACAATGAGATCCCGCTGATGCTTTGGAAGCTTTCTGTGAACCATGGCTTTTGCTGTAGAATGCAACTAGGAAAATGTCAGGAAAGACCTACTAGAACAGGTGAACTTTATTTAGAGTTAATCAGAGGTACTTTACATGATGGCAGATGTATACTGACTCCTATTTAACATGAGTTTGAATGTGATTGCCTAATTCACAGCTACATCCCCAGTTATAAGAGGGTGTGCACACTTATGCAACCACATTATTTTCGTTTTTTTATTTTTACCCCCCTCTAAAAGATTTCAGTCTTTTTTTTTCAATTGAGTTTTACAGCTTAAAGATCACATTAAAAGTGGAAAAAGTTCTGAAATGATTTATCTTTGTCTCATTTTTTTACATCACAGAATCCTACATTTTAACAGGGGTGTGCAGACTTTTTATATCCGCTGTGTGTTTGTGTGTGTGTATATATATATATATATATATATATATATATATATAAATTTTAGGTTTTTATATCAAGTTCATTTATATACAACTCAGATGTGGCATTATGTGTAACTATGGTATTGGTGCTTAGTGCTGATTAGTTGACCTAGCCCCTCATTGAGGGAAGTGGTGGACATTTTTTGTCCCAACACCATAGCATTTAATGTGGTTGCAAAGCCAGAAGGTTTTTTTTATCTTAATGCATTTGAATAAAAAACCTTCTGTGTGCAGCAACCCCCCTTAGCCCCCTAATATTTACCTGAGCTCCATCTAGATCCAGCGATTGGATCCCACTGCTGTCAATCAAAGTCAGTCAACCAATGAGGAGAGAAAGGGGGCAGGGCCAGGCTGCGTTTCCATGTCTGAATGGAGACACAGAATTGCGTCTGGGCTCGGGTGCCCCCCCATAGCAAACTGCTTTCTGTGGCGGCACTCAACAGGGTGGAAAGGCCAGGAGCACTGAAGAGGGACTCGAAAAGAGGAGGATCTAGGTTGCTCTGTGCAAAACCACTACACAGAGCAGGTAAGTATACACATTTGTTAATTTTAGTTTTCACTTTAACCACTTAACAACAGCCCCATATCCAAATGACGGCTACAGGGCGGTTGCTTAAGTCTGAGAGGGCGTACTATGACTAGGGCGCGCACCCGGGAACATTCGTGACCGCTGGATCTGGGGGACCCGGCGATTCGCGGATCGTGGTGAATGGCCGCCCGCAGCGGCCTTTTACCACATGATCACTCCGTCAAATGACAGAGCGATCACATGTAAACAAGCCGGCAGAAGTTCCGGTTTTTCTCTCCCCTCTCCGCACCGATCGGTGCAGTGCAAGAGGAGAGGGGGAGAGATCAATGCAGCAGCGCTGTGGGCAGGATGTGTAGTGCCCACAGCGCTGCTATGTGCCAGACTGCACCCCAGCCAGCCATCTTCACTCACCCAGCCAGCCATGCTCACCCACCCATCCTCACCCAGCTAGCCATCTATGCTTACCCACCCTGCCATCCTCACCCAGCCAGCCATCCATGCTCACTCACCCAGCCATCCTCACCCATCCATCCATCCATCCATCCATGTTTAGCCATCCTCAGCCAGCCTGCCATGCTCACCCATCCACCCAGCCATGCTCACACATACCCATCCGTGCTCAGTCATCCCCATCTGTGCTCAGTCATCCCTATCCACGGCTCATCCATCCTCATCCATGGCTCATTTGTGCCTCATTCATGCTCATCCATACCACATCAGTTCTCTTCCGTGACACATCCATGCCACTACACTGCCCATCCGTGCCACTACAGTGCCCATCCATGCCACTGCAGTGCCTATCCATGCTACCACAATGCCTCACAATAGTGTAACAGTCAGATTATATGTGTAAGTTATGCCCCTAGAACACCTGACGGTCCTCCCTGCATGTTGGGCCTCTGTATGTGGCCAGGCTGTGTAAAAGTGTCACACATGTGGTATCGCCATACTCAGGAGGGGTAGCAGAATATGTTTTGGGGTGTAATTTTTGTTATGTACATACTGTGTGTTAGAAATATTGTATAAGTGGACAACTTTGTGTAAAAAAAAGTTTTTTCATTTTCTTTCCACATTTTCCAAAAACTTGTGGAAAAAATGACATGTTCAAAAGACTCATTATGCCCCATAGAATATACATTGGGGTGTTTGCTTTCCAAAATGGGGTCATTTTTTGAGCGTTTCAATTGTCCTGGTGCTCCAGGGCCTTCAAAAGTGCAAGAGGTAGTCAGGAAATTATATGTGTAATTTATGCTCCTAGCTGCATGTTGGGCCTTTGTATGTGGCCAGGCTGTGTAAAAGTCTCACACATGGGGTATTGCCATACTCAGGAGGAGCAGCAGAATGTGTTTTGGGGTGTAATTTGTGGTATACATATGCTGGGTGCGAGAGGCAACCTGTTAATATATCACAATTTTGTGGGGAAAAAAAGGAAAAAAATCTTAAAAATTCACCATGCCTTTTATTAAATACCTTGGAATGTCTACTTTCCAAAAAGGGGTCATTTGGGGGGTATTTGCACCTTCCTGGCTTGTTAGGGTCTCAAGAAATGAGATAGGCCGTCAGTACATCAGGTGTGATCAATTTTCAGTGAATGGCACCATAGCTTGTAGACTCTATAAGCTTCACAAAGACCAAATAATATACACTAATGTGTTTTGTTTTTTTTACCAAAGATATGTAGCAGTATAGATTTTGGCCAAAATTTTATGAAGAAAAATTACTAATTTGCAAAATTTTATAACAGAAACAAAGAAAAATGCATTTTTTTTACAAGATTTTCGGTCTTTTTTTTTAATTAAAGCAAAAAAATAAAAAACCCAGCGGTGATTACATACCATCAAAAGAAAGCTCTATTTGTGTGAAAAAAGGGCAAAAATTTCATATGGGTACAGTGTTGCATGACTGAGTAATTGTCATTCAAAATGTGAGAGCACTGAAAGCTGAAAATCAAGCAATATCAGCAGTGACCAAGGCGGCATGTCCCGCCGATAAGCGTCTGTTGTTCTTGTATCATCTCTGCACTTCTCAATAAATGTACTGCATTGGAGTTTTGGAGTGCCGACCTTCTTTACATATACACTGAAAGCTGAAAATCGGTCTGGTTGTTAAGGGGTTTAACCACTTCCCGACCGCCTGCCGTGTTTTCACGGCGGCAGTGTGGTTGCTGTACGGTAATCGCCGTAAAAAGACGGCGACCTGCGAACGGGTGCTAGGGGGCGCGCGCCCGCCGATGAGCGGCCACAGGCAAAGAACGGGGAACCGCCGATGTAAACACGGCGGTTCCCCATTCTGACAGTGCAGGCATGGGAGATCTACTGATCCTTGTCACTGGGATGAGTTAGATCTATCATGCCCATGGTAGCCCAACCCCCCCACAGTAAGAACACACCCAGGGTACACAGTTAACCCCTAGCTCTCCCCCCTAGGTTAACCCCTTCACTGCCAATGACATTTACACAGTAATCAGTGGACATTTAAATTTCTGATCGCTGAATAAATGTCATTGGTCCCAAAAAAGTGTCAAAAATGTCCGACATGTCCGCTGCAATATCGCAGTTCCGCTAAAAATCGCAGATCGCCACCATTACTAGTAAAAAATTTAAAAAAAATAAAAACCCCAGAAATGAATTCTCATCATCCGTAAACGCGGCCACTTTTGCGCAAACCAATCAATAAACGCCAATTGTGATATTTTTTATCACAAATATGAGGAAGAATATAAATCGGCCAAAACCGGTGAAAAAAAAAAATTTTTTTATATTTTTTTTTTGGATTTGAATTTTAGCAAAAAGTAAGAAATTTGTGTTTTTTTGCAAAATGGTCGCTCTTCTTTTGTTTATAGCGGCAATCAGAAATGACACAGAGGCGATCAAATACCACCAAAAGAAAGCTCTATTTGTGGGAAAATAAGGACACAAATTTTGTTGGGGTGCAACGTCGCACGACCGCGCAATTGTCAGTTAAAGCGACGCAGTGCCGAATCGCAAAAAGTGCTCTGGTCCTAAAGCTGGAAAACCTTCCGGTTGGTAAGTGGTTAAGTGCTCAGTGGTCAAATGGTTAACCACTTCCTGCCCAAGGACATCTATTGACGTCCTGGACTTTGAGTGGTGATATCTGAATGGTGCCTGGAGCTACAGGTACCATTCAGATATTGTTTTTTTTCTGCCAGCGATTTTGTGTTAGATAAAAGTGTTGCAAAAAAAAATTAAAATAAAAGTGACGTCGTTTCCCCCCAGTGTCTGTGAGCCAAGTGAGTGTAAGATGCCGCCCACTCGGCTCAATAACATTGCAGGGTGGAAGCGACGTCACATCTTTTTTTTTTTTTTTTTTTTTTTTTTTTTTTTTTTTTTTTTGCATTTAAGTGTAAATGTGAGATCTGAGGTCTTTTTGACCCCAGATCTCATATTTAAGAGGTTCTGGCATGCTTTTTTTCTATTACAAGGAATGTTTACATTTCTTGTAATAGGAATAAAAGTGATCAAAAGTAATTTTTTTTGAAAGGACGGTGTAAAAATAAAAAGTAAAATAAATAAGAAAAAAAAATGTAAACAACTCCTTCCCGCCAAGCTCGCGCGCAGAAGCAAACGCATGCGCAAGTCCCGCCCGCATATGAAAACGGTGTTCAAACCACACATGTGAGGTATCACCGCGCTCGTTATAGTGAGAGCAATAATTCTAGCACTAGACCTCCTCTGTAACTCAAAACTGGTAACCTGTAGAAATTTTTAAATGTCGCCGATGGAGATTTTTAAGTGCCAAAGTTTGTCACCATTCCACAAGCGGGCGCCATTTTGAATCATGACATGTTGGGTATCAATTTACTCAGCTTAACCTTATCTTTCACAATATGGAAAAAATTGGTTTAACTTTACTGTTGTCTTATTTTTTAACTCAAAAAGCGTTTTTCTTTAAGAAAAAACTGCTTGTACGACCACTGCGCAAATACGGTGCGACAAAAAGTATTGTAATGACCGCCATTTTATTCTCTAGGGTGTTAACAAGGGGGGCAGGGACAAAGAAAGTCACCACCCACAGAGTGGGGCTGGGGAGGGCTAAACGGTATAGGCATTCCACATCCTTAAATTATTGATACACGAATTAGAAGGAAATGGATTTTGTAGGCAATGCTGTTTAAAAAAAAATATAAATATACTTTATATGTTACAACAAGGCTTGTGCGCCCAAGACATTGTACATACAAAGAATGCTAAAAATGTTGCAATAGACATGCAATCATGACAGCTACAAAGCACAAATAATCTCCTCATGTTCTGGTCATTAAGTGGATAGATCAGAACAGGGGAGAAAGACACAACTAAGGTGAACAACCTCTGACTAATACAATAGTGATATGAAACCCTGATTGATACAATAAGATATACCAGTATACAGTACATCGTTCATGTGAAGCATAGAGGCAGGGTTCACACCATTCGCACGTCCAGAAGTGGATACATAAAGTGGGCTTAATTAGTTTTGCTTTACAGAAATATGCGCTTCGTCTGGAGCCAACAATGATAATCTAATGGAGATAAACATATGCATGTCAGAGAACACAATAATGACAATGTTTTGTTAGAAATGCATGTTTAAGAAGGTACATTGTAACAGATGCATGCAAAGTGAAATAAAATCACTTACATGGTATAAGTAGATTGTTTATGCACAGCAGCAGGTGTCTCCCAAGCACCTAGAAGGTCCCCCAGGGTGGTGGAAGAGATGGAGCCCCAGGGCGGTGACCACCCCTGCACCAGGGCCAGACAAGGGGCCACGTATGGTGGGTATGAGGACCTGTATATGATAAAAATAGCTGATAATACAAAAGAAAGATACATAGTAGGTATCCATGTGCATGAGGTATAATAGAAATACTCAGGGCCATGGTGGGTGGACTGGGGCAAGGGGGCCCTCGAAGGGACCCCTCAACCAATCAGTGCACCCAGAGGGACATATGTTAACTTATAGTCAAAATGGGTAGACGGATAATGTGTAAAGCAGACAATTACCTAGTAGTATACCAGCCTGGGAGGTTCCCAAATAAGGGCTGGTCAGGTTGAAATAGACCATGGGTGTGTAAAGCGAAGTCTCATTGAGCAGTGGGTAATGTCGTTTCACTCTAAGGCAAAAGATAGTTCTCTCATATAAAGTGGTCTTATCAGTAGGGACAGCTATCCTGCCAGGGAGAGTCTAAAAGCAAGATAAAGTATGGTAAAATAGGGACAGCATAAAAAGAGGATAGTCTATGGCAAGTATATCTGTCCGCAATAAGGATAAAGCTTACCTAATGTTTTGGTATGCATATAATGTGTGGTCCCCCACAGATCCAAATGGGGTGCGTGCTGCTGCCGGAATAGCTCAAGAGCGACTGCCCACTCAATATATACACAGGCCCTGATCAATGGCGTCTGACGAAGGAAGACAAGGAAGACGGAGTGTGACGTCATTGACCCGGCGTATTGCTTCCGCACATGCGCCGGCCCGCTCCTTAGCATGCGCAGTCCGCAGCCACACAAAGTATGGAGACACGGCTGGGCATCAGCACAGGGACACGACGCTGTCCCATGGAGGAAGCAGGGAGGGCCTCCAAAGGGCTCCCTCTGGTGGATCCCTCCTGCGCCGCAGTGTCAACATCCCCCAGGCCGGAATCCAAAGGACTGCCCAGGGGTGGCACTGACTGTGCTTTCAGCCGCATACCTCACCTGGAAACGCTTGCCCCAAGGGCCCAAACAGGGGGGACACAACACCCTGAGTATCCATGCGGGGGATATAGGTATTGGGGGCAAACGTGCTGCTGAAAATAGAAACAGGAAAAGTATAACACCCATATCAGGGAATATATTTTTGAGATTCATAATGGAACTAGAGGATCAATTAATTGTTACATGCATTTAGAACATGGGCATCCACACACTTAAGAACACAAGGCCAATAACCCAGCATAGTACATGAACCATATTTACATAGGTATTGCAGTGAATGACATTTGACATTTAAAAGAACCCCCCAAGGGGCCCCCCTAGCTGGAATGAGGGAGGCATAGGGGGATGAGCAAGCTAGTATTGGCTTTGAATTGGCATGTAGGTCCCCCAGGTCACCCCCGGATAGGGTGAGTTGGCAATCGCTGTACACACGTGCATATATGTATACACACACTAAAGCACAGCCCTCACAAAAAGGGTTTTTAAGTCAGGACTTCATTGAGGCCTGGAGCTTTAATAGCTTCCAGGCGTTCAATCCACAATGTCTCTTTTTGAAGAATAATCTTATCCCAGGGGCCCCCCCTTGGATTCGCAGGGATGAGGAATTTGACAACGCTAGTGTTAAACCTGTGATAAAGGTCTAAGTGGTGACTAACCGGTGTGATCATTTTTCCATTTCCTGAATAGTCAACATGATCTCCTATTCGTTGGCGTATCGTTTTGCCAAAGTAAAACG
>BLSH010330588.1:740669-769086 GCA_018402905.1 Glandirana rugosa
GTGAATCTGGAAATAGTGTCCAAATTGTGATCGCAACAGTTTAAGGAGTAGGGACGCTTAGGTTCCCCCCCGGGGACCCTATTCTAATAAGAAGTTTTTCTCTGTAACACCTAACTTGCGGACCTTCGATAATTTCGAGGTCCGGAGTTACTTCAGGACTGAATTTTTGGGAAAAACACTCCCGACACGAAATCACACACATATGTATATACGTGCACACATGTCGCTAACGGTTGAGTGGGATAGGCCCCCACTGGACCCCCTGGATGTACGGTTAAGTTTCGGTTATGATCGAACCACAATGTCTCTTTTTGAAGAATAATCTTATCCCAGGGGCCCCCCCTTGGATTCGCAGGGATGAGGAATTTGACAACGCTAGTGTTAAACCTGTGATAAAGGTCTAAGTGGTGACTAACCGGTGTGATCATTTTTCCATTTCCTGAATAGTCAACATGATCTCCTATTCGTTGGCGTATCGTTTTGCCAAAGTAAAACGCTCCACAAGTACAGAGCATAAGGTAGACTAACCCCTGTGAGTTGCAATTGTCCAAAAACCTGGTGCGAAAGATTTCGCCATTGGGTAGTCTGAAACAAGTACCTTCCAAGATCCAGGACACATATCACACATGCCACATTTGGAGATCCCGATTTGGGGTCTCATAGTGGCGTGCGGGATTGTAGTGACTCTGAGTAAGTTGATCCTTCTAAGAGATGTTTCTCCAATATACTATTTCGGGTATGGTCTGACATGTTTGGTTAGAATGGGATCTTCAGTTAGAAGATGCCAGTGCCTATCAAGAAGTTGACGTACCTGAAAATGTTGGGAACAAAATTTAGTAATAAACAAAGAGTCTCGACTGTTGAACACAATTTGTTTTAAATATCAATTGATGTCTGTCCTGGCCTTGCTCATCCCTCTATGCCTCCCTCATTCCAACTAGGGGGGCCCCTTGGGGGGGTTATTTTAAATGTCAAATGTCATTTACTGCAATACCTATGTAAATATGGTTCATGCACTATGCTGGGTTATTGGCCTTGTGTTGTTAAGTGTGTGAATACCCATGTTCTAAATGCATGTAGCAATTACTGGATCCTCTATTTCCATTATGCATCTCAAAAATATATTCCTTGATATGGGTGTTACACTTTTCCTTTTTCTATCTTCAGCAGCACGTTTACCGCCAATAACTATTTCCTCTGCATGGATACTCGGGGTGTTGTGTCCCCCCTGTTTGGGCCCTTGGGGTGAGCGTTTCCGGGTGAGGTATGTCACTCAAAACGCTGTCAGTGCCACCCCCGGGCAGTCCTTTGGATTCTGGCCTGGGGGATGTTGACACTGTGGCACGGGAGGGATCCACCAGAGGGAGCCCTTTGGAGGCCCTCCCTGCTTCCTCCATGGGACCGCGTCGTCTCCCTGTGCCGATGCCCAGCCGTGTCTCTGTACTTTGTGCGACTGCGCATACGCAGGAGCAGCCCAGGGCATGTGCAGAAGCAATATGCCGGGTCAATGACATCACACGCCATCTTCCACGGCATGTTCCTTCGTCAGACGCCATTGATCAGGGCCTGTGTATATATTGAGTGGGCAGTCTCTCTTGAGCTATCCCGGCAGCAGCACACACCCCATTTGGATCTTTGGGGGACCACACATTATATGCATACCAAAACATTAGATAAGCTTATTGCGGACAGATATACTTGCCATAGACTATCCTCTTTTTATGCTGTCCCTATTTTACCATACTTTATCTTGCTTTTAGACTCTCCCTGGCAGAATAGCTGTCCCTACTGATAAGACCACTTTTATGAGAGAAATATCTTTTGCCTTAGAGTGAAACTACATTACCCACTGCTCAATAAGACTTCGCTTTACACACCCACGGTCTATTTCAACCTGACCAGCTCTTATTTGGGAACGCCCAGGCTGGTATACTACTAGGTAATTGTCTGCTTTACTCATTATCCTTCTACCCATTTTGACTAGCAGTTTACATATGTCCCACTGGGTACACTGGTTGAGGGGTCCCTTTGAGGCCCCCCTTGCCCCAGTCCACCCACCGTGGCCCTGAGTATTTCCATTATACCTCATGCACATGGATACCTACTATGTATCTTTCGTTTGTGTTATCTATTTTTATCATATACAGGCCCTCATACCCACCATACGTGGCCCCTTGTCTGACCCTGGTGCAGGGGTGGTCACCGCCCTGGGACTCCATCTCTTCCACCACCTTGGGGGACCTTTTAGGTGCTTGGGGGACATGTGCTGCTGTGCAAAAGCAATCTACGTATACCATGTAAGTGATTTTTTCACTTTGCATGCATCTGTTACAATGTACCGTCTTAAACATGTATTTCTAACACAAAGTCATTATTGTGTTCTCTGACATGCATATGTTTATCTTCATTAGATTATTATTGTTGGCTCCAGACAAATCGCATATTTCTGTAGCGCGAAACTAGTTGAGCCCCACTTTATGTATCCACTTCTGGACTTGCGAGTGGTGTGAACCCTACCTCTATGCTTCACATGAACAATGTACTGTATACTGGTATAACTCATTGTATCAATCAGGGTTTCATATCACTATTGTATTAGCCAGAGGTTGTTCACCTTAGTTGTCTTTCTCCCCTGTTCTGATCTATCCACTTAATGACCAGAACATGAGGAGATTATCTGTGCTTTGTAGCTGTCATGATTGCATGTCTCTATTGCAACATTTTTAGCATTCTATGTATGTACTATGTCTTGGGCGCACAAGCCTTGTTGTAACAAATAAAGTATATTTATATTTCTTTACACAGCATTGCCTACAAAATCCATTTCCTTCTAATTTTCAGATTTGTGTATCACTAGGGTGTTATAAAAAAAATAATATATAATGTTTGGGGGTTTTAAATAATTTTATAGCAAAAAAAAAAAAAAAATGGTTTTAACTTGTGAACACAAAGTCCAAAAAATATGGCCGATATGGAAGTGGTTAAGGAACTAGGCATGGTAGACATTTGTCTCTGAGGAACAGGGTTTACCCTCTAAATGCTTCAGCATCTGCATTATATCATTGGGTGTCATCTGGGCATGTCCAGGGCCACAAACTGATGCTGTGGTTGGAGGTTTCTTCTGATTTATGCTAGGAGCCGAACATCAATCTATGTTTGAGCATAATTGTCCATTGCTTTTATTTTAAATGAATGGTAAATGCACTAGTGCATCTTTCTTGCGTTTTGTTTTGAGATATGTATGCTTTTTATATAATGGATATTGCATGCATCCTTTTCTCTCTACTAATATTATTTTCCATAGATTCAGCTTCTAAGCATGCAACACAAGCCTTTTTTGATTGCTTGAGAGCTGAGATGGCACCACATGAGATTGATGTGACTGTGATAAGCCCGGGATATATTCAAACCAGCCTCTCACTGAATGCGGTGACAGAAGATGGGTCCAAATATGGAGGTAGACATCTATTTTTTTTTTTTTTTTTTTAAGAAGACCATCTGTTTTGCAAGCATGTAAGGCCGCTGACTATGGATTTTTAGAGAGCATTTGGATATGTACTCTAAATCTATGAAACCTGACAGAGGTTCTAACCATTCCCTACTCTATCTAAAATAAAATAAAAAAAATTTAGTAAAGCTAAATGTGGGAATGAAAATATTTCTACCTATATCATAAATAAGCGTGTGTTTATAATAATGCAATACTGGATATTTTAAACATTTTATTTCTCATCCATTGAGGGAAACCGGAATATAGAAACAATCTGGTCATGCTGCTACCTAGAAGGGAATTGCCCAAAAAGCTGTGAGCAAACTCATAACCCCATCTACTTCCAATCTTTTGCTAGTGTCTTAAGGGGATAAAAATATTTTCTCTATTTTTGCTAGCCATTAATTTTTCTTCAGTTGAGCTTCCTACTACATGGCTACCGACTGGTAACACATACCTGGCTGAGGCTGAGATGAGAGTTTTCCTTACACCTCTTGTCCTGTTTCCCCTGGGATTGATGACATGGTATAACAGGACACAGAGTGGCTTGGGTGCCTGTAGGAGATCCAGGTCAGAAGATCTTGTAGCAGATACGGAACTTAAGACTGTTCAGCAGGTAGATGCAGGATCTCAGTTGTGTGGTCAGGCAGGCAAAAGTTGGCAACAACCGGAAGGTAGAGGTACACAATCAGGAACATGGAGCAGAGTCAGATCCAGGCCAAGGTCAGTAACGAGCCAGCAGAGCAGGTACTGGAAAAGCAGGCAGGAGGCAAGACCGGAACACAAGCTGGTTTCAGGAACAAGCAGAATCAACAAGCCAGGTCAGGATACAGCCGTAAGCATGGCATTAGGTCATAGGCAGAAGGAGCTGATGACCACACGGCAATGATCCCGAGCCCTGCACTGCTTTAAATAGGCCACTGGACGCTAAAATCCATTCAAATGTGCATGCTCACAGTCATGCACATGTGTAGATGTGCACATGGTCCTAATCCTGTGGACTGTAATGCACGTATGCGCATTCCTTTGGGTATGAGCTTGGGTTTTCTGATAGCTGATATCTGTATGCAGCTTTCCAGGTCAACCTTTTTTGGCTTGACTTGGGAGTGCTGTACCAGGACCCTGCTAGGCTTGATATGCAGGGCTAGGCTGGAACGTGACCTTTGGGCACAGGAATCTGCATTGTGGTGCTTTCTACACCCGCATGTACTGGTAAAAATTAGTTGTGGGGCACTCGGGTCCAGAGCTGTGGCACAACCCAATATGACCCTGTCTCTGAAGCCTCACTGATGATGGGACTTTCCTCGACCTCGCCCATCTGCCTTGAAAAAAATGTAAAATTATTACCGGCACTCTCATATCGTTGTTCATTTACTCAGTGATTCACATCAGTCCCTGCCCTCAAGGAGATTACAATCTAAGGTCCTTAACTTACATTCATACATACACATACTAGGGCCAATTTAGACATGATCAAATTAACCTACCAGCAGGTCTTTGGAGTGTGGGAGGAAACCGGAGTACCCGGAAGAAACCCACACAGGCATAGGGAGAACATGCAAACTTCAAGTAGATGGTGTTCTGGTTGGGATTCAAACCGGCAACCCCAATGCTGCTAGATGAAAGTGCTATTTTTTCTGCACAAAAACTATCATGGCCACAGCATATCTTATCCCCCCTGCTTTGCAATATAAGGGTAAGCGGTTGGGGGTGGTAAAAAAAAACATACATGTTTACCACCACCCTTCAACACAAGTGTAAGGGCCCATTCATATGGGGTGCAAGCTGTCTTTTACCAGTACGGGGATGCACAATGTGTTGCAGTCAGGGACCCGGCAGCACCCGCATGGCATATTGGGACACATCGGCTGTATCCATGCAGCCACGTGTCTGAGTAGAAATGAATTGGACACCAGCACAGGGATACATGCAACACTTTTACCAATGCTGGTAAAAGACAGCCCTGTACAAGAAACACATATGTGCGGCGCCATGTGTGAATGGGCCACAAATCAGGGCTAAGGATTAATTTCACTGTCCTTCTATGATAATCATTCTCATCATGATAATCACACAGTACAGGTGCTGTAGTTCAGTGCACCTGCACTATGTGATTATTATGATGATGATCAAATTTAGCTACTGTATAAATCAATCATGGGTAATGGGCACGGTGTTTTAGTGACTGTACCTTTATGAAGAAACAGAATTAACTGCAGAGAGGGTTCCCACTTTCCTCAGACTGTAACAGCCTGCTGTGCTGCCTGTCCCTCTGTATTTTGATGGCTCCCATTGATTACCCCTCAGCTGAAGGTGGCAGGCAGTGAAGAAGTGCTGACTGACTACTGTGCCCTGTGACTGTGCCTGATTTTCGGTAAATGCGGCACCGGGTGGTGTTAATCCGCCTGAGCGTGGATTTTGCAAAAACAGACCTTCCTGACCTGCCTTACAAAAAAAAAGTATAGAGCTCCATAGCTCAAGCTAAAATGTACAGATATACAGTAAAGTGAGTACACCCCTCACATTTTTGTAAATATTTTATTAAATCTTTTCATGTGACAACACTCAAGAAATGACACTTTGCTACAATGTAAAGTAGTGAGTGTACAGCTTGTATAACAGTGTAAATTTGCTGTCCCCTCAAAATAACTCAACACAAAGTCATTAATGTCTAAACCACTGGCAACAAAAGTGAGTACACCCCAAGTGAAAATGTCTAAATTGGTGCACACACAAAATATTGACACTTTGGGCCCATTATTTTTCAGTACTGCCTTAAGCCTCTTGGGCATGGAGTTCACCACAGCTTAACAGGTTGCCAATGGAGTCCTCTTCCACTCCTCCATGACAACATCACAGAGCTGGTGGATGTTAGAGGTCTTGTGCTCCTCCATGTTCCCTTTGAGGATGCCCCACAGATACTCAATAGGGTTTAGGTCTGGAGACATGCTTGGCCAGTCCATCACCTTTACTCTCAGCTTCTTTAGCAAGGCAGTGGTCATCTTGGAGGTGTGTTTGGGGTCGTTATCTTATTGGAATACTGCCCTGCGGCCCAGTCTCTGCAGGGAGGGGATCATGCTCTGCTTCACTATGTCACGGTAAATGTTGGCATTCATGGTTCCCTCCGTGAACTGTAGCTCCCCAGTGCCGGCAACACTAATGCAGCCCCAGAACATGACACTCCCACCACCATGCTTGACTGTAGGCAAGACACACTTGTCTTTGTACTCCTTACCTGATTGCCGCCACACACGCTTGATACCATCTGAACCAAATAAGTTTATCTTGGTCTCATCGGACCACACACAGGACAGGGTTCCAGTAATCCATGTCCTTGGTCTGCTTGTCTTCAGCAAACTGTTTGCGGGATCATCTTTAGAAGAGGCTTCCTTCTGGGACGACAGCCATGCAGACCAATTTGATGCAGTGTGCGGCGTATGGTCTGAGCACTGACCGGTTCACCCCCCCACCCCTTCATCCTCTGCCGCAATGCTGGCAGCACTCATAAGTCTATTTCCCAAAGACATCTTCTGGATATGACGCGGAGCACTCAACTTCTTTGGTCGACCATGGCGAGGCTTGTTCTGAGTGGAACCTGTCCTGTTAAACCGTTATATGGTCTTGGCCACCGTGCTGCAGCTCAGTTTCAGGGTCTTGGCAATCTTTTATAGCCTAGGTCATCTTTATGTAGAGCAACAATTCTTTTTTTCAGATCCTCAGAGAGGTCTTTGCCATGAGGTGCCATGTAGAACTTTCAGTGACCAGTATGCGAGAGCGATAACACCAAATTTAACACATTCACACTTGAGACCTTGTAACACTAACAAATCACATGACACTGGGGAGGGAAAATGGCTAACTGCTGTGAACAAGGCTCTTAACGCCGAAACACGTCAGACTTCGCTTTTTCTTCACATGGATGAGAAGAAATAAATCAGCAAATTTATCCTAACACAGTTGTGCTGGCTCTTCATTGGATTTGGCCTGTATTGTTCATATGGAGTGTGTGGAGGACACTCTGAGCCAGAGCACCTAGACTTGGGTGTGTGCACAGGATTTGCTATAGTTCAGCTACACTGTTCAGAGCGGTGTTCGTGTCCTTTTGCAAAAAATGGCTAATTGGGCCCAATTTGGACATTTTCACTTAGGGGTGTACTCACTTTTGTTGCCAGTCGTTTAGACATTAATGGCTGTGTGTTGAGTTATTTTAAGGGGACAGCAAATTTACACTATTATCCAAGCTGTACACCCACTACTTTAGATTGTAGCGAACTGTCATTTCTTCAGTGTTTGCACATGAAAAGGGGTAATAAAATATTTACAAAAATGTGAGAGGTGTACTCACTTTTGTGATACTGTATATCTGTAAATTTTAGCTTCAGCTATGGAGCTCTATACTTTTTTTTGTAAGGCAGGTCAGGAAGGTCTGTTAAACTTAAAAAGAAGCTGAGAGCTTCACTTACTTGCTACAAATGAAAACACACAATAAACATGCTGTTATTTGTGTGGGACAAATCGATGCTTAAATGTGAACAATATTACTGCATATTACTTGTCTTCTATTGCATGGTGCAAATGAAAGATTGCAATAAAAATGTAAATTAATAATAACAATGTGTTTCTCTAACTGTGTTGCATCTTTTTATAGTAATGGATAAAACCACAGCTGAAGGCAGAACACCAGAAGACATTGCACAGATTGTGTTGCGTGCTGTAGGTGAAAGGAGTAAAGAAGTTCTGATTGCTGGACTGGTGCCTACACTAGCTGTATACTTGAGGCCACTTGCTCCAAAGATCTTCTTTTCTCTCATGGCGGCAAGAGCTAAAAAGGAGCGAAAGCTGAAAGATTCATAATGTGTTCAGAGCCTCTGTTGGGAGCAAAGATAAAACCTGTATAGTGGCATCAAATCCAGCCTTAACCATGATGGACTAGCAGTTACTGCTGCTAAATTTAGCCGGCTTTCTGTGTTCTCTGAGGTTTACAGTAACATACTGTCATTTGTAAATGTTAACTACATTTTATCTAAATAAACTGGGCGAAAAGAATGGTCTTTGTCTATATCATATACATACAGTAATTAAATATTTTTCACGTGCTGAAATAAGACACATCTGTCAAACCTACGCCCTAAAGTAGTCACAATCTGACATATTTCTTTCATGTTATAGGGGAACTTTACTCTTTCAATCAACATTAACTCCATATTAAGTAGTAGTGTTAACTGTAGCTGTAGAATGAGATTTTCAGCATTTTTGCAGTAGCGTTTTTCATTATTTTTAGCTGTAGGTTTTTTTTTTTTTTTTTTTTTGTTTTTTTTTTAGCAAAACTATACTCCCACAAAACCTCAAAAACACTGATTAACGCAGAATAGCGTTTTTTTGTTTTTTTTAGCTTTCATCAAAGTTAGAGCATTTTTACAGCTGACAGTTTCCTCTTAAAACCCACTAGTTCGGTGTTTTATTCTTTTTTTTTTTTTTTTCAGACAGAAAACGCCCAAAAACTGCTGATAACAGCCTATGTGTGCGTGGACACACAGGATAACATGCTGAGGAGTTTACTGGCTGCAGAAAAAACATCTGAAGCCAAAAACAGCAGCTGTAAAAATGTTGTGTGCATGAGGCCTTATGCTGCTAGTCTCGCTGTTTTTCACCTGCTTCATGCACACAGGACTTTAAAAAAACGTCGGTAGCTTATCAGTGACTTTTTCAGCTTTTACCAGCGTTCTATTACTGCCGTTTTTTTTTGCTTTTTTTTTTCAAGTTTTTAAGGGCCAGCGTTTTGTTTTTTTTCCCAATTGATATTAAACGTCCAAAAACGTTAGGGATCTATGTTTTTGGGTGTTTTTGAGCTTTTGAACGTTTTTACAGCTGAAAAACATCCAAAAGAACCCTCTGGTAAGGGTTTTTTTTTTATAGCTCAAAAACGTCACTGCTAAAAACAGTTGATAACAGCCTATGTGTGCAGGAACACATAGGATAACATGATGGAACGTTTATTGACTGTAGAAAAAACCGTCTGCAGCTAAAAACAGCTGCTGTAAAACAGTCAAAAAATGTCCTGTGTTCATGAGGCCTAATGCATTCTATGCATTAAGGTGAAAAAACTTTTCTACTACAGCAGCCCCCCAGAGCCCCGTTTTTACTTACCTGACCCCGATCATTCCCACGCCGGGGACGAGCCTAGCAACTCCAGCCACTGACTCGCGTCCTTAATGGCTAGATTGATAGCGGAGCATTGGCTCCCGCTGCTGTCAATCAAGTCCAGTGACGCGTGAGCCGGGGAGGTGGGCCGAGTCATGCTGTCTGTGTCGATGAATGCAACTACAGGACTCGGGAGCGCACCCGCATGGCTGCCCCTAGGGAAAGCGCTTCCCTGAGGGGACAGTGGGAGAACAGAAGGAGCCAGGAGCGCCGCTGAGGGACCCCAGAAGAGGAGGATCGGAGCCACTCTGTGCAAACCCACTGCACAGAGGAGGTAAGTATGACATGTTTGTTATTTTAAAGAAAAATCGAAAATTTACAATCACTTTAAGAATGCTTTCGGAAATAGTTAATTGAGAAAAATAACAAAATGTAAAGTAAATGAACAGAAGCGAAATCCAAATCAATATTTTGTGTGACCACCCTTTGCTTTCAAAACAGCATCAATACTTCTAGGTACACTTGCATGCAGGTTTTGAAAGAACCCAGCAGGTAGGTTGTTCCAAACCTCTTGGAGAACTAACCACAGATCTTCTGTGTATATGGGTTGTCTCAGATCCTTCTGTTAATTCATGTAATCCCAGACAGACTCAATGACATCGAGATTAGGGCCCTGTGGGGGCCAAAACTGCACTTCAGGGACTCCTTGTTCTTCTTTATACTGAAGAGGGTTCTTAACCACTTCCAGAAGATTTACCCCCTTTATGGCCAGGCCATTTTTGGGATACTGCACTGCATTACGTTAACTGAAAATTGTGCGGTCGTGCGACACTGTACCCAAATACAATTTATGCCATTTTTTCCCACAAATAGAGCTTTCTTTTTGTGGTATTTGATCTCTATAAACTTTGTGCTATAAACAAAAAAAAAAGACCAATAATTTTGAAAAAAAAATATTTTTTACTTTCTGCTATAAAACGCATCCAATAAAAAATTAAAACAAAATCTAATTTGTTCATAAATTTAGGCCGACATGTATTCTGCTACATGTTTTTGGTATTAAAAAAAATCCCAATAAGCGAATATTGATTTGTTTACGCAAACATTATAGCATCTGTAAATTATGGGATATATTTATGGAATTTTTATTACTTTTTTTTATACTAGTAATGGGGGCGATAGCGGGACTGCGATGTTGCTGAGGACATTCTGACACTTTGCCTGGAACCAGTGACACTAGTACAGTGATCAGTGCTAAAAATATGCACGGTCACTGTACTAATGATGCTGGCTGGGAAGGGGTTTGTGTGTTAACGGTGTGCTGCTTTTACTAGGAGAAGTAATGGATTCTAGTTCCTGCTTTGCAGGATCTCAGAATCCATCCCCCCCACCCGTTAGAACTGAGATATGCCTTAGTTACATAGGCATATCTCAGTTCTCTGTGTATTGCCAAATTGCCAATGATCGATGGGTGCCGGAGGACATCGAGTGTGAATTATCACAGCAGAGGCGGCCCGCGCGTGCCCCCTGCAGGCAGAAGGCCAGAATCGTGCGTGGGTGTATATACGTGATGCGGCGCATAGCTGCCGTCCCGTAGCAGTAAAACTGCTATGGGGCGGACAGTAAGCGGTTAAGGACATTGGCTGTATGTGTGGGGTCATTGTCCTCCTGTACAATAAATCTGGGTTCAATCACATGCCTTCTTGATGGTATGGCATTATGGATAAATGTCTGTATTTCTCAGCATTGAGGACACCATGCATAAATGCTGGCCCGAACTTACAAGAAACATCCACTATGCTTCACTGTTGCCTGCAGACACTTATTATTGTACCACTTTACAGCCTTTTGGTGTACAAACTGCCTCCTGCTACAGCCAAATATTTCAAATTTTGACTCATCAGTACAGAGCGCCTGCTGACATTTTTCTTCACCCCAGTCACTATGTTTTTATATGCACTTGAGTCGCTGAGCCTTGTTTCCATGTCAGAGGTATGGCTTTTGGGCCCCAATTCTTTCATGAAGACCACTTCTGACCAGACTTCTCTGGACAGTAGATGGATGTACCTGAATCCCACTGATTTTCACAAGTTCTGAGCTGATGGCACTGCTGGACATTGAAGTTGAAGGAAAGTAAGCATGATGTGTCTTTTATGTGCTGCATTAAGTTTCCTTGGCCGACCACTACGATTGCTGTCCTCAGCATTGCCTGTTTTTGTGCTTTTTCTAAAGCACTTGAACAGCGTAACTTGAAACCCCAGGCTGCTTTGAAATCTTTTTGCATGGGAAAGATCTTGCTGATGCAGTAAAACTACCTTGTGTCTTGTTACTGTGCTCAGCCTCGCCATGGTGTATGAGATGTGACATGAAACGGTTTTCCACAACCTCACCTTAGTGGCAGAGTTTGGCTGTTCCTCACCCAGATTTAAGTTTCAACCTACATAAAACTGATGATCATTGGCATCTGCTTGGTATTATTGGTTATTCATACACCTGACTCTAATCCTACAAAATCTTGACTTTCGCTTCAAACCAGCATTCTTACACTTACACAAAGGGTAGTCACACCAAATATTGATTTGATTTACAATTTTATTGTTTCCTCACTTTGCATTTTGTAAATTGATAAAAATAAACAATTAAAATATATATTTTTGAAAGCTTTCTTGCTTTACAGTATTTCTTTATACATGCCTAAAACTTTTGCACAATACTGTACATTCCAAGAGTCTTCAGTCTTCATGGGCATTTTCTTTCACCTGGAGGCATTCTCGGCTAGGCACAGCCTCCTGACTGCATGCCTGACCTAAGAGCAAATGGATTCCAGGAAGTAAATGCAACATGATCTGCCTTTACTCAAGATGGCCGCGGCTAGAAATGTTAAGAGGGTGTATTTCAAAGTGATTTCTGGACAAAACAAAGCATAAAGACATGGATGGGGAAGTTTGCTTTGAATATTACAAATTCATTTTTGGTTTACGGTGCTCAATTACAGTTAACGTCAGCTTTGTGTACATGCAGAATGTTGAATATGTAAGCATAACATTTGCAGGTATGTATGCCCATTCAGAAGAAATCACAGAATTAATTTGAAAATACCTGATTCTTTATCACACAGAGTAGCCCTTTAGTGCTGTCCTCCTCTTATAACTTGCTACAAAGTTACAGTCAAGATTGTCAAGAGTGTGCCCTCACAGCAAACTATTTGCTCAGGGGGCACTCATTCGTTCTCATTCCCGAGCCTCCTCTGTGTGTCTATGGGACACACACAGCCTGGCTCACTCCAGCACCTTGCTCCCTCCTCACTGATTACGATTGACAGCTAATGGCTCCTGCTGCGGTGTCTCTGCCAATCATGAATGATAAAAAAATAAGGTGTGTCTGCGCTTGGAAAAGGTTAATTAACTGCTATTATGCACAATGATATATGATTACTAATAGCAGCCAGCAAAAAAAGTCCACTTAATCTTAATAAGAAGAAATCTGATTATGCAGCACATAAAAATTATGATACAAAGTCCATAAATAATCTGACCAGAAAACATTTCAAGCAAATGGGTTCATGTACAGATGAAAAAGCCCGACACCAGTTTCAAAAGTGAGGGTAAATAGCACTCGGCACTCAGGTGCAATAAGACCACCAGACCCTCAGATTATAGAGTGGTCACACAGGCTTATAGATATAACAAGCAGATAACCTGATCTTGCAGAGATTCGAAGGCTAAGTTGATCACCAAATGGCCAGCACAAACGGGCATAGGGCAGACATATCCTCATGAAAATAGAAAAGCCTCCATAGTGTAATATGCTCAATAAAAATGTTTTTTATTATGGTAATGTATATTGTAGTACAAGCGTTTGTTTCAAACCAAAATGATGGCCGTGGCGTCCATCGTGCTGACATCATACGTCGTAGGGACGTACCTACAGCTCACACTTTATAATCCGTTACAGAAAATTTTTTTGGGGAAAAAGGTTTTACATGAATGAATAAAATCTGATAATTTTAATCACCCCTGCCAGTGTTAAGTAGTTTCTCTCATTCACATGAACTAATACATTCTGCTGGACAACGTGAGCTTGAAAAAGCAACAGACTTGTGGGATGGATCAGCAGATGAAAATAGTTTCCTTTAGTCTTTCTTCTAATCTAGCTATCACATCTAAGAATTGGTAAACTGCAATATAATAAATGTTTGCTTTTGGGTTTAATAAGGCTTTAAGTTAACAGAAGAAAAACAATTTACTGGGTATAGGCCCAGGATGAATACAAATCCCTAGGAAGCTTAATGAACATGCAAATCCTCAGGAAAAGACCAGCAGGTAATACAGTATCTCACATGTTTGTAAATATTGTATTATATCTTTTAATGTGACAACACTGAAGAAATTCTCTCTGAGGATCTAAAAAAAAAAAAAGAATTGTTGCTCTTGATAAAGATGGCCTAGGGTATAAGAAGATTGCCAAGACCCTGAAACGGAGCTGCAGCACGGTGGTCAAGACCATACAGCGGCTTAACAGGACGGGTTCCATTTAGAACATACCTCGTCATGGTCGACCAAAGACGTTGAGTGCACGTGCTCAGCATCATTTCCCGAGATTGTTTTTGGGAAATAGACGTATGAGTGCTACCAACATTGCTGTCAGTGCTCAGACCATATGCTGCACACTGCTTAAAATTGGTCTGCGTGGCTGTCGTCCCAGAAGGAAGCCTCTTCTAAAAATGATGCACAAAGCCCACAAACAGTGTGCTGAAGACAAGCAGACTAAGGACATGGATTACAGGAACCATGTCCTGTGGTCTGATGAGACAAAGATAAACTTATTTGTTTCAGATGGTGTCAAGCGTGTGTGGCGGCAACCAGGTGAGGAGTACAAAGACAAATGTGTCTTGCCTACAGTCAAGCATGGTGGTGGGAGTGTCATGGTCTGGGGCTGCATGAGTGCTTCCGACACTGGGGAGCTACAGTTCTTTGAGGGAACCATGCCAACATGTACTGTGACATACTGAAGCAGAGCATGATCCCCTCCCTTCAGAGACTGGGCCGCAGGGCAGTATTCCAACCCTCAAAACACTTCCAAGATGACCACTGCCTTGCTAAAGAAGCTGAGGGTAAAGGTGACGGATTGACCAAGCATGTCTCCAGACCTAAACCCTATTGAGCATCTGTGGGGCATCCTCAAACAGAAGGTGGAGGAGCGCAAGGTGGAGGAGGAGTAGAAGAGGACTCGAGTGGCATCCTGTGAAGCTCTGGTGAACTCCATGCCCAAGAGGGTTGAGGCAGTGCTGGAAAATAATGGTGGCCACACAATATATTGACACTCTTGGCCCAATTTGGACATTTTCACTTAGGGGTGTTGTAACATAAATGTAAGAGTGTAGATGTAACATAAATGTAAGCGTAAGATAGTGTGGCCTTAGCGAGATGTGATCTGTAGAAGCAGTAGAATCATAGATGTAGTTTAATTCTGTTATTAAAAATATAATATTCAATGTCAGCCATGCACATATGCACATATGTTTTTTCATTAGCATCTGATAAGAACAGAGCTAGCTCCAGGGACCGAGCTGACACCTAGGTGGCAATAAAAAGTTCCCCAGCAGGGTAAACATAAATTGTCACCTTCTTGAAGCTTCAAACAGAAGTCCTAGGCTTCTTGGCTGCAGGGACCCGCAGGGGGCCTTTGCAAGGATCCATACAGTCTACAAACTTAAGAGATCTAAGGAATACATTTTTATATCTCATAAAAGCTGAAATATTAGCGGCAGAGAGAAGAAAATAATTCCTTTTGATCGTACACAGGTTGGGCTACCTGTAAACGTGTGTAGAATCATAGCAACTCATGCAAAACCGTTAGATGGCATTGGCTTGCGGAAGGTATGCGATGACTGGTCATGTCGCGAATGGAGAAACGCGCTGGTGTTGGAAATCCTATCCATGATCCAGTGATCAGCGTCGTTCTGGCCCAATTTGACGCTAGTCACTTCAGAACACGAAACATCCTGTCTAGCCCACATCCATATTTCAATAAATTGGGGAGCTTGAGATATAGACGTTGTGCTTCCACGATGTCCGTTCTAAATTGGGGAGTCTCCATAAAATTCTCGGACATACTTCTGTCCAGAGATAAGCTGCGGTAAAGTTTATTTCTGTTTTTCGTCCTTTTTATTTTCATAGCAAATTGCCAAAATGGCGCCCCCCCCCCCCCCCATGCATCCCCAACAGCTCTCCCGGTCTGAGGTTAACTCTTCACCATCTGCAGCCAGCAAGGGTAAAGTTGTGTGTTTTTAACATATTTAATTGAATGGCTATTATCCAAAAGTTTCAACTTGAATTTTAAATCCTTATGACTCATTTCATACATTTTTGTGTTTTTTTTTGTATGTTTGTTTTTATGGATCTTTTACCCATCATCTATACCAATTTTCTGCCCTTAACGCTTTTTTGGCAATTGTACCCCACATGGTATGCTTTTACTTATACATCATTGGAGCAAAGCCTGCAGAGCGCTACATTCATTTTGATTGCTTTTATTTTGTCAGATGTGCCACAGCTGCTCTGGGTCAGTCTCCTTGTTTCCCATATGGTTTGGATATATAGTGGTGTCACAGTTCCTCTGGAGCACTACAGACACTTGTTTGTTTCTCTATATTTTATGAACTGCCCACTGTACTAAGCTAGGACTCATATCTCTAGAGAGATTGTTGTATTTTAGTGCCTAAATACTCAGTTTAAGCTACATGCCAACCAGGGCTGGACTGGGACAAAAATTTGGCCCTGGACTTCATCCAGACTGGCCCACTTTAATTTTGCAAACACTCACAAAACATGTACATGCGGGGATAGTGGCTGAGCGCAGATCGCGACCTTGGCTGAACGCGGATGGCGACGGTGGCTGAGCTGCGCATGGGGATGGTGGCTGAGCTGCGCAGGGGGACGGTGGCTGAGCTGCGCATGGGGACGGTGGCTGAGCTGCGCATGGGGACGGTGGCTGAGCTGCGCATGGGGACGGTGGCTGAGCTGCGCATGGGGATGGTGACTGAGCACGGATGAGGACCGTGGCTGAGCTACGGATGGGGATGGCATAGCAATCATTAATTATTATCACTGACAGTCTGACACTACAATGTGTAAGCTTAGTGCTTACTTAATTGTTTTGCTAGCTGTAATGGTTCCTCCTTGGCGGTGGCGGCAGGGCGGTGGCTGAGCTGCGGATGGGGATGGTTGCTGAGCTGCAAATGTGGACGGTGCCTGAGCTGCGGATGGGGACGGTGGCTGAGCTGCAGATGTGGATGGTTGCTGAGCTTCAAATGTGGACTGTGGCTGAGCTGCGGATGGGAACTGTGGCTGAGCTACGGATGGGGACGGTGGCTGAGATGCAGATGGGGATGGCATGGAAATCATTAATTATTATAACTGACAGTCTGACACTACAAAGTGTAAGCTTAGTGCTTGCTTGCTTACTTGTTTTGCTGGCTGTAATGGTTCCTCCTTGGCGGTTCCTCTTTCTCCAATCCTGCCTAGGGGGAGACTGGACTCTGAATAGAAGAGGCAGCGGTGGGCCAGTGGCACTGACAGATGACGGCTGGTGCGCTGCTTGCTGGTGCAGGAGTGCACTTGGCATATTATTAGAGTGACACACACACAGAAAGAGAGACACTAGCGGCGCTGGCTAGTGTGAAGCACTGCTGGCCCGGCATTTCATCTGCGCCCCCCTCCTCCCTCCAGGAAATAATACTGCCCAGCCCAGGGCACCCGAACCTTCCTTCTACCGGCCCGGCCCTGCTTTAGACAGTACAGCGTTGCTCAAAGTAATGGCTGCCAGGCTCGCGCAGCCATTACTTTGACAGGCAGACTGTCACTGAACCCGGCCCACTGAGCCATCAGCCCATCCGGAAACTCATGGTAGTCCCGATAGCCAGTACAGGCCTAGTGCCAATTGGTATGCAATTTCTCTGTGTGTTGGCAGATTGTGAGCTAACAGATCTGTGTGTGTGTGGTGGCTCAGCAGACCAGTCTGACACTACAAAGTGTAAGCTTAGTGCTTGCTTGTTTACTTGTTTTACTGGCTGTAATGGTTCCTCCTCGGCAGTTCCTCTTTCTCCCATCCCGCCTCTGGCGAGTGACATCACGCCGCCTGGACAGGTCTACAAAGCGCCTTTTTAGGGGGAGACTGGACTCTGGATAGAAGAGGGCCGGTGGCACTGGCAGATGACGACTGGTGCGCTGCTTGCTTGTGCCGGGTGCAGGAGCGCACTCGGCACATTATTAGAGTGACACACACAGAGAAAGAGAGCCACTAGCGGCGCTGGCTAGTGTGCAGCACTGCTGGCCCGGCATTTCATCTGCGCCCCCTCCTCCCTCCAGCAAATAGTACTGCCCAGCCCAGGGCACCCACACCTTCCTTCTACCACCGGCCCAGCCCTGCTTTAGACAGTACAGCGGTGCTTAAAGTAATAGCTGCCAGGCTTGCACAGCCATCACTGAACCTGGCCCACTGAGCCATCGGCCCACCGCGAAACTCCCGGTAGTCCGGATAGCCAGTACAGGCCTGGTGCCAGTTGGTATGCAATTGCTCTGCGTGTTGGCAGATTGCATGCAGATTGTGAGCTAACAGATCTGTGTGTGTGTATGGTGGCCCAGCAGACCAGTCTGCGGACAAACTGTTGGGTGGTGGCAGGCTATCATTTATTGTGGGGGTGTGTGGACAGTAGGAAGAGTGATTAGCACCAGGGTTTTAGTTTGCAGGATAGCTAGAGAAAAACCCTAGAAGTGTGTACTAATTGCTACACTGCTCCCCAACCTTCAGAGTGCATCAGATTGTATGTAAGATTCGTATCTGCTTGTGTGCGCGGTCAGCCAGCTGGATTGGAGTCCCACTTTAGTGGTGGCCAAAGGTAGTGCGGGCTGTGAAAGTACAGCGACGTCTTAATGCTCAGTGTAATGCCTCGTACACACGGTGCGACTGTTGTACAAGCACACGTTCAACAATTGGCTATTGGCGGTTTTGTCTAGCGTACTGACATGAGTCAAGTAATCGGCCAACAAAGCTGAATGTAGTGATGTGTTACGAGTGTATAACAAAGAAGTTCAGGTGAATGTGATTTGTGAATTAGGAACACAGGTTTACACGACCGAGCACTTCCTGGATTCAGAGCATGCGTGTTTGCTCAACTTCTGTACACACAAGTCAACAGTCGTACAACAAAAGTTTTCTAGTTTGCTCAGCCAACTTCTGTTGTACGACTGTCGAACGCCAGCTGTAATTGCACGCACTGACGGTCGGACTATCGTACAACAAGCTGTTGCACGACCGTTGTACGACAGTTGCACCGTGTGTACGGGCCATTATTTCCCCTTATTCCCTCATATACCCCCAGTCACGAACGCATGTCGCGGTTGGCTAGTCGCTGTGGGCCCGCGTAATCCACGTTGCCAGCGGTTCAGACATTAATGATTGTGTTGAGATATTTTTAAGGGACAGCAAATTTACACTGTTATACAAGCTGTACACTCACTACTTTACATTGTAGCAAAGTGTCATTTATTCAGTGTTGTCACATGAAATAAAATATATATACAAAAATGTTAGGGGTGTACTCACTTTTGTGAGATACTGTAAATAAAGGAGACGGGGCCTAAGCCATGTGCTCTTAACCTTAGAAGCAGGGTAAGAGGTTTCATAACGAGGAAAACAACCTTGTAATAAGATTAGTTTGTAAGAACCATCCCAATGGATAAATAAAAGAACTTAACAATTCCGAAGGAACCAGTCCTGACCCTGCCTCATCCTCCATAAAGGAACGAGAGGTAGTCATTTGATACTCCTTACTAGTGTAGCACACCCCACATAGGAGCTGCTGAATTAGGATTCCCCACTGCTACATGGCCAGGCACACAGCATTTCCTTCAGGCATTCCAACACAGAAAATAGTCCTTGGCTTTTTTTTTTTTATGTTTTAGGGGCTGATAACTTGGATGTGGTAGGTAGGATAACTTGGATGGGATAGGTAATTATGGGATGCCCAACTTGAAAAATGTCCAGAACGATGAATAAAGGAACAACATCCTCCCTATTTACACAAAGTCCTCTTCTTCCTTCCTCTGCACAAACTTGGTTCACCTGTTCAGCACCTGCTGATCACCCCAGGAGAACTAACAGTCTCTAGTGTTAACTCAGCAACTGCCCATTAGACCCCTTTCACACTTGTGCGATTCGTCCTGTGATTTGGGACTGCAAAGTCCCATGACAAGTTGTTCCCCATTATTTCCAATGAGTACCATTCATATCTGTACGACTTTCAACTTTCAGAGTAGTCCCTGCGTTACTTTGGTCCAACTTTGATGCAGCTTGAGGTCCATAGACTTCAATGTTAAACCTTCAAAGCCTCATGCAAATACTTTGTAATATATTTTCATTGAGCCAAAGTTGCAACAAAGTCGGGCCAAAGTCTTACTGATCCCAAATCGCGGCCAAAAAAATCACATTAAAATTGGGTTGCACAAGTGTGAAAGGGGCCTTACAGGCTAGAAACATCTGTCCCTTTGTGGACAAAGTAGCACATTATGGAGTGAACAGCACCTGCCTTCCTGTAGACCCTGAGCCCAGTTCTACTGCTGCAGAAGATACCAGCCGACCTAGCTGCTTGCTTTCCCCAGTCCTCCTGACTGGCACACTCCCCCAGGCCTCCTCGTGCACATTTCCATGGAGATTCCCCAGGGCAAGGATGAAGACCTAAGCACATCACTGTCTTCAGAGAGCACTGTTACAGCTGACAGTCTCTCCACTTGTGTTGTCTCTTTGCATATTGCTGATCTTACTCACTGCCTCTGCTTGCTCTCTCCTGCTTCCCCTTCTGGTTAGAGTCCCTCCATCTGCCCCCCAGCCTGAGGTAACCCCCCCCAATAAGGGGTCCCTCAAGGGTCACTGACTGCCTCTCCTCAGCACTGCTCCTCCATCTTCCACCCCCCCCCCCCCCACTGGCATAGCTCATGTCTATGGGATTTTTTTTCTCAGTCCCCTGCTAGGCCCACCTGGGAGTTGGCCAAGGGACCATAAATATTCATAACAGCCCCTCCTAGCCTCCACCCACTAGCTCTAGAGCATTCTCCAATGTCCCAGAAACAGGGGGAGGCACCAGAGAGCTGCTAGGATAAGTCATCCAGCCCCAGCCTCTAATAACTCTGACCTAATTTATTGACTCAGATTTTATCCTAGAACCAGACACCTACACTACGCTACTAGTAGCATACACTAGTGGGTGCTACTCACCTCCCTCAAAATATCAGCCATGTCCCCATTGGCTGGAAAAAAAATTACAAAAATGTACTCCTGCTCCCAGGAGCAAAAGGAATCTCATAAGAAAGAAAAGGGGAAAAGGGAGCAAACTTGGAAAGGGCTATAGTACAAATAATTTAATTGTATCAAAAGTATAAATGTACAAAGTTACATTTTTTTTTTACAAAATATGTACACCCTAACTGCAGGTCCCTGTACCTGCAGCTAGCAAACACAACATATTTACATGTATTTTAAAGGTATATGTTTGCCGGAGCACCTCCCCCCTAAAGGGAAGCCTTCCCACCACCGTAAAGCAAAAATATCGGAATGCCCATTCAGTAAAGCAGGGGGGACCGCCGTCCTTGAAGAAACCTGCGATGGAAGAAGAACATAATCCTCATGCTAACATCTTATCTACAGTGGATATAAAAAGTATACACACCCCTGTTAAAATATCAGGTTTCTGTTATGTAAAAAATGAGAAAAAGATAAATCATTTCAGAACTTTTCCCACCTTTAATGTGACCTATAAACTGTACGACTCAGTTGAACAACAAACTGAAATCTTTTAGGTGGAGGGAAGTAAAAATAAAAAACTAAAATAATATGGTTGCATATGTATGCACACCCTTAAACTAATACTTTGTTGAAGCACCTTTTGATTTTATTACAACACTCTGTCTTTTTGGGTATGCGTCTATCAGCATGGCACATCTTGACTTGGCAATATTTGCCCACTTCTCTTTGCAAAAACACTCCAAATCAGTCAGATTACGAAGGCAACTCCTGTGCACAGTCCTCTTCAGGTGACCCCACAGGTTTTCAATCGGATTCAGGTCTGGGATCTGGCTGGGCCATTCAAAAACATTAATTTTCTTCTGGGGAAGCCATTCCTTTCTTGATTTGGATGTATGCTTTGGGTCGTTGTCATGCTGAAAGATGAAGTTCCTCTTCATGTTCAGCTTTCTAGCAGAAGCTTGAAGGTTTTGTGCCAATATTGATTGGTATTTGGAACTGTTCATAATTCCCTCTACCTTGACTAAGGCCCCAGTTCCAGGTGAAGAAAAACAGACCCAAATCATGATGCTGCCACCACCATGCTTCACTGTGGGTATGGTGTTCTTTTGGTGATGCCCGTTTTGCGGCAAACATCTTTTGTAATAATGGACAAAAACTTGAACCTTGTTTTCATCAGACCATAACACATTTTCCCATATGCTTTTGGGAGACTTCAGATGAGTTTTTGCAAAATTTAGCAAGGCTTGGGTGTTTTTCTTCGTAAGAAAAGGCTTCAATCTTGCCACTCTACCCCATAACCCATACATATGAAGAATACGGGAGATTTTATCACATGTTCCACATAGCCAGTACTTGCCAGATATTCCTGCAGCTCCTTTAATGTTGCTGTAGGCCTCTTGGCAGCCTCCCTGACCACTTTTCTTCTCGTCTTTTCATCAATTTTGGAGGGACGTCCAGTTCTTGGTAATGTCACTGTTATGCCATATTTTCTCCACTTGATGATGACTATCTTCACTGTGTTCCATTGTATATCTAATGCCTTAGAAATTCTTTTGTACCCTTCTCCTGACTTATACCTTTCAACAGTGAGATCCCTCTGATTCTTTGAAAGCTCGCTGCGGACCATGGCTTTTGCTGTAGGATGCGACTAAGAAAATCTCAGGAAAGACCTACTAGAACAGCTGAACTTTATTTAGGGTTAATCAGAGGCACTTTAAATTATGGCAGGTATGTACAGACTCCTATTTAATACGAGTTTGCAAGTGATTGCTTAATTCTGACCACAGCTACATCCCCAGTTATAAGAGGGTGTGCACACTTATGCAACCACATTATTTTAGGTTTTTTATTTGAACTTCCTCCCCTAAAATATTTCAGTTTGTTTTTCAATTGAGTTGTACAGTTTATAGGTCACATTAAAGGTGGAAAAAGTTCATAAATTATTTATCTTTGTCTCATTTTTTGACATCATAGAACCTGATATTTTAATAGGGGTGTGTTGATTGCAGATGTGGAAGTAAAGGATAACTTAGGAAACAGCAATTACAGAGTAAATACTTTCAACGGAAATCATAACAAAAGGAAACACGAGGGTAGTACAAGAACATTTCAAAAGAGCCAAATCTAAACTGTGCTCCATACTACATAAAATGAATGGGATCAAATTCTAGAGACAATGAACACTGATGAAAAATGGGAGTGCTTTAAGAACATATTAAATAATTGTCAGGGTTTTTCTGATATTGAATAATGAATAATATGGAATATCAATGGACGCATAACTGAATGTTAGATGAACTTAAAGTATTTGTAAAGTTTTGTTTTTCTTTTAAATAACAAACATGTCATACTTACCTCCTCTGTGCAGTTGGTTTTGCACAGAGCAGCCCGGATCCTCCTCTTCTCAGGTCCCTCTTTGCAGCGCCTGCATCCCCCCCCCCCCGCCGCCTGCTATCGAGTGCCCCCTCAGCCAGCAGCTATCTACGGGGGCACGCGAGCCGAGTCCGAGCTCCGTGTATCCATTCAGACATGGAGCCCAGACCTGGCCCCGCCCCCTCTCTCCCCTGATTGGCTGACTGACTTTGATTGACAGCCGCGGGAGCCATGGCGCCTATGCTGTGTTTCAGCTAATCAGAAGAAGTACCCTGTGACAACCCCTTTAACGTTATAGGTTCTAAAAGTCAAAACTAAAGATCCTTGAAGAGTTGTTTTCCAAAAACATATAGTGAAGCTAACCTGCAACCTAGGGCATTCAATCCCCAGACAATGTATTGACGGGATACTCAAGCAGAAGACAAATCATTTATAACCGGGAATGCATAGAGTCTGTTAATCCAGTTGGCATAAACTACACTTTTTGCATAGTGTCAGCTCCTTGCATTGCCCTGCCGAGAAATGCTAATAAACTGAGAAGGGTACATCAGTAATCAGTAACAAAGTACAACCTTATGGATTCTTTCTACAACTGACTTAGAAGAAGTATAGCCAAAATTACTTTGGCTATATTTCAGAAAAACAAATACAGTATCTCACAAAAGTGAGTACACCCCTCACATTTTTGTGAATATTTTATATCTTTTCATGTGACAACACTGAAGAAATGACACTTTGCTACAATGTAAAGTAGTGAGTGTACAGCTTGTATAAGTGTAAATTTGCTGTCCCCTCAAAATAACTCAACACAGTTCCCTCAATAAACTGTAGCTCCCCAGTTCCAGCAGCACTCATGCAGCCCCAGACCATGACGCTCCCACCAGCATGCTTGACTGTAGGCAAGACACACTTGTCTTTGTACTCCTCACCAGGTTGCCCCACACATGCTTGTTCATCTTGGTCTCATCAGACCACAAGTGCATTATACCTATTGTGTTACCACTTGAAAGTCAGTGTCATTTTATTTGCTCCATAATGCTCGTCCTTGTAGTACTACGAATGTGGCCGTCTACTCCTCCCCCTACATATAGGCGTAGGCTGTACTTCCACCCCAGGCCTTCAGAAGGATCAGAGAGCTCCGAGCGCGTAGCCTTCCTGAATTCCACAACATCTCTTCTTTTCCTGGTGAGGTCACGTCCGTCCGAGCATTTCACACTGGTTGGCATGGACTTCCTGCACACCGCAGTACATCCATTCCTACATCACTGCTCTCCAACACCGGAACCCGGCGGCCCATGCAGGACTGAGGACTCTTGTAGACCCTACTACATATGATAAGCTTTCTATTTCTTAAAATTTTTTACGTGTTTTTAACTGTTTGCCCATTAAACTCTTGTGTGATACTGCACTTAGGTGGTGCTTGCCCCATCCCCCTTCTTTTTTTGGTTATACTTCTCCTGTAGGTCACAGAAGTGCAGTACATTCTGCACTCCTGTGACCCGTTTTCAGCTGACAGCAGGCTAAAATCTGCAGTTGGCTAACGTCACTCAGCCGGTCCAGTCTCCAAAAAGATCCGACCATATGGTCGGGATCCACCCAGGAGCCTGGACCAGCACCTGGCTCAGCCTCTCAGAGCCCCTCCCACCCCCTCCACAGCCCAGCGCTCCAGTGAGCAGAGCATAGAGCAGGAAACTGACAGTTACGGCTCTGTGCTCAGAGCAGATGAGGAGAACTGAGCGATCAGCGGTGTTTGATCGCTCGATTCTCACTGTAGAGCCGGGGGACAGATGCAGCATCGGTTTGATGCTGCATCCACCTGGGTATGTATATATGTTTCTTTTTTCCAAAGTTCATACTTCTCTTTTAAAAATAGAGAGAGGGAAAATGAAAGTGAACTGAATTTATTTCACTATTTCACAAAACAGTTTATACCTTTGGGACACTATTGGAAAATAATAACTATAAACTGTTAAAACACTTTTCAATGTATGCATATATAGGGCATCCTACTACCTAAATTACTCAATGATGACAAGAAAAGTGGATTTTTCCTACATACTCACCTGTAAAATCCATTTCTTGGAGTACATCACGAGACACAGAGCAGGCTATAATAATTACTATCTGGGTTATGTGCCACCTATAGGTGAATGGACACTGGCAAATCAAAAAGACAAGAAGTCCCCCTCTATATAAGTCCTCCCATACAAGTACCTCAGTTCTGTTGCAAGCAATAAAGATCCCAGAAAAGAGGGGAGGGACCACTGTATCCCATGGTGTACTCAAAGAAATGGATTTTACAGGGATATAGGAAAAAAAACAAATTTTCTTTATCGTACATCACAGGACACCGAGCAGGCTATAATAATTACTATTTGGGATGTCCCAAAGCAATACCCTTGAGGGGAGGGAGACAGGGATTACAAAAACCGCCATCAGACAAAAGGACCTATACCGCTACTTGCAGCATGCTGTGGCCAAACGCAGCATACTTTTGAGCTCTAACATCCACCTGATAAAACCTAGTTAATGTATGCATTGAAGACAAAGTAGTGCCCTTGCAAATCTGGGCCATAGATGCTTGATGACGAACTCCCCATGAGGCACCTCCTGGTAGAGTGTGCCTTTACTCGAAAAGGTGGGGCTTTTCCCTTCAAATCATAAGCCTGAGCAATGATCTGGTGGATCCAATGGGTAATAGTTGATTTTGATGCTGCCTGCCCTTTCCTGGGTCCTTCTGGCAGCACAAAGAAAGAATCGGTTTTCAGAATCTCTGCCAACATCTTCAGATAGACTCTGACAGCATGTACTACATGGACAAAATGTTATAAATTCTCCTTTGCAGGCGCAACACCACTCTATCCTGGTGTAAGATTAAAAATGGTTCCTTACAAGCAAGAGCCGCCAACTTTGACAACCTCCTAGTCAAGGTCACTGCAACCAAAAAGACCAATTTCCTTGTCAAAAGAACCAGAGGAATATGCCAAATGGGCTCAAAAGATTGCTTCTGTAAGACAGCCAGTACAAGATTTAAATCCCAGGGGCACAAGGGTGGCCTAATTGGTGGAACCATACGAACCACCCCCCTGTAAGGGTCCAGAACCATCTAATGTGCAGTAATCAGTCTTTGAAAGAAAACAGATAAGGCCAAAATCTGACCATTAATTGTCCCAAAAACCAGCATCATTTCTACCCCCAATTGTAGGCTAGAATTCTCGCAATTACATATTTGCGGGGATGCCACTTTCTGGCCTCACACCATGAAATGTAAGATCTCTAGACTCTGTAGTAGATGTTCCTAGAGACTGGCTTCCTGGCGTTCAGCAGAGTAGATACCGCCAAAGTAGGTAATAGTGCAGCGCTAAAATTTCAGCAAAAATTAGAAATATTAAATATAAGATAATCCACCAAGTTAGTTAATAATGAAGAACATATATTAAAGCCCCTATAGTGTGATTATACTTTCAATTGTGTTTTAACAAAGTGCAAAAGTGCAAAGTATGTCCAAGTGCAGGCATATACAACGTGCAAAAAGTGCAAGTATTACAACTAGAATGCAAGTTGAAGTGCATAAAATACAAATCAGAGAAGTATTATAACGATAATGAGTGGAAACATATTGGTAAATGGAGAAAAGTTCATAAATAGTCCATAGTTGTGAAAAGCAGGATGAATATAGCAGGGAAATACAGCTCGTGTTCACAGATCCCTTCACCAGTTCGTACAGGGGCTTACCAGATAGACTGGATGCAAACGGGCATATGCCCGCTGAGTCACATAAGCCAGAGGGTGTAACACCTGAACCCAGAAAAACACTCCAAAATCGCACAAAATGTGACCTCCACCGTGCAGGATGGCTCCTTACCAGCTATAATGGACACAGACAGACAGACATATGCCTGCTGAGTCAAAGCTTGCAGAGGATGTAGTGCACCAAACAGATAGAAATTTCATCCAGGCACAGGACCTTCTCAGATCGATTTGAGGGTGTCCTTCATAACACTCCAATGGTGTAGTGTATCACAAAAGAAGAAAGAGAAGCTCCACATAGCGTAAAACCATCTTATTGGATAATTTAAAACAAGGAAAGAAACTCACATGTCCAAGTAAAAGAAGCGCTTATAGAACATCAAAATGGATCGCAATGATATCTAGACTGTAGGACCCAACATGTTTCGACTACACATCATCATCATCTAGGGTGTGATACCACCAAACCAGAGACCCAATGATCCCTCAAAATCCATCAAATATAGCGACCGTAAAGCAGGGTGGAATATCGGACCTTGAGAGAGCAGGTCCGGACGCAGTGGAAGAGTCCATGGATTTCCCACAGCCAACTTTACAATCTCTGCATACCAAGTCCTTCTGGGCAAAGCCGGGGCTACCAGTATCACTGGCTTTCCCTCTACCTGGATCCTGCGCAGAAGTCGCGGCAGGAGCTGAACCAGAGGAAAAGCATAGATCAGGGAAAACTGATCCCAAGGAGTCACCAAAGCATCCGCCGCCATTGTGAACGGATCCGTGGTTCTGGACACAAGCCTGTCTAGCTTGCTGTTGAACCTGGATGCCAGTGGATCTAGGTCCGGGGGAACCGCATAGCTGGCAAATTGACAAAAAAAATCTCGGGATGTAGGGACCATTCTCCTGGAAACAACTGCTGGCGACTTAGAAAGCCCGCCCGTCCGCCAGTTCTCCACTCCCGAAATGAATACTGCTGACAGAAACGGCACGTTTCTCTGCCCAGATCAAAATGTAGCTCACATCCTTCTGGGCTGCTTGACTTCTGCTCTCCCCTTGGTGGTTGATATAGGCCACAGCCGTGGCATTGTTGGATTGGATCCTGACAGGGTATCCTTGTGATCTAAAAACTAAAGAAGGGAGCAACCTAATAACCTATAAGGTATCAAATGGGTACTTCTAGTCACTTACCCACTCACTATAATTATAGTGGGGCTCTATGGCCAAAAAGCAATGCATAAAGAAAAAGGAATGCCATAATGACCATAATAACAAGCCACCAAGCTATAGTGATAAATTGTAAACTAGACTGAATCTATAAAAATACAAAAAACTTACTTTATTATACAAAAATGAAGTAATCAAATTGAT
>BLSH010330613.1:14000-24093 GCA_018402905.1 Glandirana rugosa
GGTGGCGGTAGAATCTCGGCGACCGCTCCCGGGAGACAGACAGGACACAAAATTACTTCATAAAGAAGTCCAGTGGAGGGTTAAATCCGACCGGCCACGAGACGCCCCAAATGGACGAAAAGGAGGAGACCCATCACCTGTATAGCACGGTCTTCAAACGTCTACCAATCCCTACGGCCTCTCTGCCAGTCCTCGAGCATTCCTTGCGCAGAGATAGGCCGGTACAGGTCTGGTGCGGGGGTACTAAGCGAGTAAGCAATTTTCAGATTAACGCGTTCCTTACGAGCTCCTGACCGTCTCTCCGGCATCCCTAACCATCTGCAAACTTCTGGCACGATATGTCCACTACCCAGAGGAGGAAAAGCAGGTAAACCCCGCAGAGCACCGGCCAGCCTAAATTGGGAGGTGACCTGAAGAAATACTTCATTAAAACACAGGACAGACAGAGGGCCCTCGCCAGCGGCTCTAAGATGGCGGTGGCGCGTGGTGCATGCTCGGAGACACAGGCTGCTTCGACATCTCCCTCAGCATCCTCCAGCTCAGATCCATTCGCGGACCTTCCGCCAGACCTCCGCCTGGCTACTGGATACTCGCCAACCCCCTGTTAGTGTGCGGGCGGACGACGAGCTAAAGGCTCTGTTGAAGGTGCTTCCCACGAAGGCGGACATCGCTGGCCTGATAGGCCGCTTGGAGGCCATTCACCAAAAGGAGATCCAGGCAGTCAAAACGGACATCAGGACATTAACAGAACGGCTATCTGCCGGTGAGACATCCTTGTCGGCTGTTGAACGCCACCTCACAGACCTGGAGGCGGCCCAGCTGCCCAGGCGGATACTTCCATACAAATGCAGCTCCAGCTGGAAGAATTTGAGGACCGGAGCCGCAGAAACAATCTCGGGCTGTGTGGCATTCCTGAAGTGACAAGCCAGGAAGACCCAGCCACCACCGCCACAGAGATCTTTCGCCGCATGACAGGCGACTCCATCCCGGCGAGGATGGAGTTCGACCGCATCCACCGGTCATTGGCGCCCCGATCCACCGATGCAACAGGGCCCAAGGATATCATCTGCAGGATACACAACGGTATACACATAAAGAAATCATCCTCTGTCAGACGTGGGCTGCAGGAGATCAGGACTTTGATGGGGCCAGCATAAAGCTACTACCAGACCTCTCAAGGGTGACCCTACAACGCAGGGCCCTGCTCCTCCCGCTCTTGGAATTGGCGAGGGACCAGGGCCTCACATATCGATGGCACTACCCGCTGGCAGTGACCTTCCGAAAAAATCAGGAATCCTTCACTCTCCGTGCACCTGGGGATCTCCTGGGCCTCTTTGCCTTTATGGAAACGGAGCTGGCATTCCTGCTGCACCCGCCGAGCCGACAAGGACCCACGGCTTGGAATGCTTCCCAACCTGGGCCCCAGAGGTCCCGCAGGCACTCCAGGAGACCTTAGCCTGAGCAGCGCAGAGATGATTGATGGAAGCATGCAGGTATGTGACTGTCACCATATGGCGCTATTGCTGCCTTCTCAGACCTCAGGGACGTCTTTTCTGACATTTTTGGTTACTACCACTTGCCTATCACTTGTGACATCCTAACTTTTGGAAATGCTGACAGGGTGTGGACGGGGACCACCCACTGATGTCTTGGCAGAGATACGAGACCTATCTGACACCCCCTCCACTGCACTAAGGGCCACTATAAGACTAATGTGCAGTTCTCAAGGAGGTCCTTAGTATTTGTTTCCCCTCACTGGCCCAACTGACACCATGCGGTGAAGTGACTGCTATCACTGCGGCAGCTACCGAAATGGAAAATTCTGCCCCTTCTGTTCCCCCATCACTGGCTGCAAGCGGGGATGGGGACGTGGAGTAAACTGACAGAGGGAGAGCAGCCTCCTATTCCGCTGAACTTCTGGTACAGGGACATCATGGTTACTCCAGTGCAGTTTACTGATTTAATACTGATGGGACTGTATGGGCACTGGGAGGGCTCTACACTGGTGGTGGGTGTTAGAAGGGGTCATTTGGTGTTCACTTCACATGGTGGATGGCTGCTAATCTCTTTGGTAGTTCACATCAAACTGGCCCTGCTGTCATGTGAAGAGCAATGGCACGGACGCACTGCCTCGCAGCACGCCATGTTCACCCTAGCACAAGGCCCATACCTACGGGTACGATGCTGCGCCGCGGGAGGCCGGTTGGGGATCCCCATCCGCCCAAACTATAAATCATAAGGTATTGGAGGGGCACTTTCCTAGACCCTGTTAGGTCCTTTATTTGTTCTGCCATTTGCTTAAATGTTAATACTGTTATATATACATGCCTGCCTGAACACGGGTTATGTCCATTCCCTGGACTGGGCCGTTGGGATTAAATGTGGCCATTTGACTAGGGGACCGGGATGCCTTCCTGTTTTGGGAGGAGGCATCTGCCCCTGGCCGAAGGCCTAGGTTTAACTTCAGCCATAATCTTGCTCTTTTACATCTTCCTCATTGTTCACTGTTATTTAATGTTGTGTTATTACATATCTCACATATATGTCATAAATTGGGAGTGCAGGAGAGGGTTAGACCCGTCTCTGTGCGTGTCAGCTCCGCCCACTCACCCACCTACACCTGCTACGTGGTGCCCTAGTTGGCTGGCACGAGCGCTGAGACAGGTTATATAATTGTCATTTTAGTTGGTGTGTGGTGCCCGGGCCCGGAATCCCGGTCACTTGGACACTATCGCACCTTTCTGTTCTCTTTGCTACTTTTTCTACGCTAAATCTTCCTGCTCTTTTATCTGTCCTCTTTCCTCCTAGACTTCCTTTCTCCTTGGCTGTGCGGGGCGGCAATGGACAGTCTCAAAGTGATGTCACTAAATGCAAGGGTTCTCAATACTCCGAAAAAGAGACGCGTCCTACTGATAGACCTTAAACGCGCTAATGTAGACGTGGCGTTTATCCAGGAAACACATTTTAGAGATGATAAACTGCCCATTCTTAGCAATAGGTGCTATCCACAGGCCTACCACTCTACTAATCTCGAAGCCAAATCCAAAGGGGTGTCCATTCTTATCTCAGGCAAAATTCCATGGTCTTGTGTGGAGATATGTAAAGACCCCTTAGGATGTTATCTCTTCCTACGGGGGAAAAAAGGGATTTTATTAAAACTTACCGTAAAATCCTTTTCTCTGAGTTCACTGACAGACGCAGCCCTTCATTGACATGTGGGTTATATGCACATCCTACTAGGAGTAGACTAAGCAAATAGAAAGAAAGCAAGCTGGCCCCTCCCAGGGGGCCGCCTCTCTCTCCCATATAACCCCCCTGCTCTGCTTAGCATATCAGTTCGTAACAAGCCCTACAAATGCACCACAGAGGGGTGGGTGCTGCGTCTGTCAGTGAACTCGGAGAAAGGGATTTTACGGTAAGTTTTAATAAAATCCCTTTTTCTCCTATATTCACTGACAGACGCAGTCCTCTTTGACATGTGGGGATGTCCCAAAGCTGTGTCAGTAAAGAGGGGTGGGTAAACGACAACAACAGTACCCAAACAGAATCCTCTCAGGAGGTGCCAGTCGCGCCTACACTGCAAGCTGTAAAACTTTACGGCCAAAAGCAGCAACCGCAGATGACACATCAACTTTATAAAATTTAGTAAACGGGGCACCAAGGCCCAAGTGGCCGCCTTGCACTCCGGTGACACCGAAGCCTGGTGTCTGAAAGCCCAGGAAGTGCTAACTGCCCTGGTGGAATGCGCCGTGACTGGAAAAGGGGGGACTTTGCCCCGAACAGAATACGCATGGGTCACGGTCTGTCTGATCCAACGAGAAACAGTAGCCGACTAGGCCGCCAATCCTTTGCACGGACCATCCGTCAGCACAAACGCATCAGACTTCCGAAAGGAAGCTGTAGCCGCCAAATCCACCCGCAAAGCCCTCACGACATCCAATGAATGTATCTCAAATTCTTTAGGATGCGATGGGTGCGGACACAATGAAGGAAGAACAATATCTTCATTAATGTGATAAGAAGAGACCACCTTTGGTAGAAACGAAGGAGAAGGGCGCAAGACCGCCTTGTCCTTGTGAAGGACCAGGTAAGGAGACTTGCAGGACAACGCTGCCAACTCAGACACCCGCCTAGCGGATGTAAAGGCCACCAAGAAAGCCACCTTCTGCGACAGCAAATGCAAGGGAATATCCCTGATTTTCTCATATGGCGGTTTCTGCAGTACAGAAAGTACCAAATTCAAATCCCACGGTGCCATAGGCGACCGCACCTGAGGAGCCACATGGCGCACACCTTGTACAAATGTACGAATCAACGAATGTGACGCCAAAGGCCGCTGAAAGAGAATCGCCAGAGCCAAAATCTGACCCTTGAGAGGCCCTGCTGCAAAAAAGCCAGGACCCTGGATACAACGTAAGAGCGAGGGTTCCAACCCCCCGCCTCACACCAGGCAATATAGGCCTTCCAGGTGCGATGATAAATCTTGCGTGAAGTACACTTGCGCGCTTTAAGCATGGTAGGGATCACAGAGTCAGAGACACCCCTATCCCTTAGCACCTGGGACTCAATAGCCAAGCCGTCAAAGCCAGCGAGGGTAAAGCAGGGTTCAAAATGGGTCCCTGAGACAACAGATCTTCGCGCAGCGGAAGACGCCAGGGAACATCTGCCACCATTCGCACCACGTTGGCGTACCAAGGACGCCGAGGCCAATCCAGAGCCACCAGGATTGTTGGAATCCCCTCCGCTTCCACCCTGCACAGTAGCCGTGGTAGAAGCTTGATGGGAGGAAACACGTACAGAATTCGATACCGAAACCAAGGCGCTACCAGCGCGTCTGTGGCGGCCGCCAGCGGGTCTCTCGTCCTGCACACAAAAGTTTTTACCTTGTGATTGAAACGAGACGCCATGAGGTCCACATCTGGCGTGCCCCACTTGAGGCAAATCTGGCGGAACACCTCTGGATGTAGGGACCATTCTCCCTGATCCAGTGTCTGGCGAATGAGAAAGTCCGCCTGCCAATTCTCTACGCCCAGAATGTAAATTGTGGAAATCACCGGCACATGAAATTCCACCCATCGCAGAATGAGAGCCGCTTCCGCAGCTGCTGCCGAGCTCCTCATTCTGCCCTGATGGTTCACATACGCCACCGCCGTGGCGTTGTCTGACTGAACCCGAACCGGGAGGCCACGCAACCTTTCCGTCCAGTGGGAGAGGGAGAGCCTAACCGCCCTCAGCTCCAGCACATTGATCTGAAGGCGAGATTCCTGCTCCGACCAACGGCCCTGTGCAGACAGCTGCCCCAGGACCCCACCCCAGCCCGATAGGCTGGTGTCCGTCGTGACTATCGACCAATTCAGGGGAAGAAACAACTTCCCCAACATTAGAGCCAGGGCCCGAAGCCACCAGGTCAACGACCCTCTGGTCTGAGGATCCAATCTGATCAGCTGGTCTAAGGACAGTGGAGACTTGTCCCGAGACAGAATCGCTCGTTGAAGGAGCCGAGTGTGACTCTGGGCGTAGGGTACTACCTCGAAGGCTGAAACCATGAGCCCCAACACCCGCATACAGAACCGTAAGGAGGACCACCGGTGTGACAGCAGGGTTGGGACCACTGCTTGCAGTGTCAGTAACTTGGCCGGAGGTAAGAACACCTTCGCCTGCTCCGTGTCCAGAATCAGACCCAGATATTCCAGGCGACAGGACGGCAACACCGTCGATTTGTGCAGATTGATCAGCCAGCCGAAGTCCTTTAATGAGGTCATGGTGATAGCCACATTCTCCTCCAGAGCCGAAGCCGATCTCAGGAGCAGGTCGTTGAGGTATGCTACCACCTCAAAGCGCCAGCACCGGGGCCACCATCTTGGTGAACACCCGAGGAGCCGAGGCCAGACCGAAAGGAAGTGCCACAAATTGGTAATGCAGATCTCCCACCGCAAAGCGCAGGAAGCGCTGGTGCCGGAGACAAATGGGAACATGGAGGTACAGGTCCCTGATATCCAGAGACGCCATGAAATCCCTTTGGTGCAGAGCGGCCACGACCGAACGAACAGATTCCATCCGGAATTTTTGTGCTTTCACAAAGTGGTTTAACGCCTTTGGGTCCAGAACTGGCCTGACCCCCCCCCCTCTTTTTTGGGAACCACGAATAGGTTGGAGTAGAAACCTTTCCAACAGAGGTACTGGCACGATCACCCCCTGGTCGGAGAGTGCCCGAACAGCCCTTAGGAGGGCCTCCCGACGCCCCTGAGGGAGTCTCAAGTTCGATGGGAAGAACCTGTCTGGGGGTAGAGTGCTGAACTCTATTCTGCACCTGGAGGACACCACTTCCTGCACCCACCGGTCGGAAATGCGGACAATCCACTTGTCTGCGAACCCCACAAGACGTCCCCCCAACCCATCATGCGGCAGGCTTGCCGGGCCTCGACCCCTTGCCCGCTGCGCCAGGGGCACGAAAAAACCTCTTCTGACTCAAAGAGGCAGTACCCTGCTTGCGGCGGAACTCCCGCCGCCTGGGCTCCGGAAGAAAAGTACTCTTCCCTCCAGTGAAATCCTTGATGATTTTATCCAACTGTGGCCCAAAGAGACGACCACCCTGAAAGGGAAGATCCGCAAGACCCTTCTTGGACGCGTGGTCACCCGACCAGGAGCGTAACCAGAGAACTCGTCTAATAATGACTGCAAAAACAGACATTTTTGACAACATGGGAAGCAGGTCCAGAGCTGCATCACACAGGTACCGAATACCCTGAAACAAAGGGTCTGCTTTCTGCGACGCCTCAAGCGTCCTGCCACAGTCCAAATCATTCTGCAGCTCCGCCATGCAGTCAGACAGATATTGTGCCGCCATGGCCGACGCCAGGGCCGGCCTCATGGCTGATCCTGCCAACAGGAAAAGTGCCTTGGACACTGCCTCCGTCCGCCTATCGGCTGGGTCCTTAAACGAGGGAGACCCTTCCAAAGGAATGGCCATTGCCTTGTTAAGGCGAGCCACCGGAGGGTCCACTGTGGGGGACGCCCACTTCTTCACGAAACTATCCTCAAAGGGATAGCGTAAAGCGAAGCGTTTTGGTAGAGTGAAGGAATTTTGCAGACGCTGTCATTCCTGATAGACCAAATGTTCAAAAAACTGATCATAAGGATAAGCTTTAGGCGACCTAGGTGGCCTCGCAGACCCGCAAACATATGCGGACACCTGCTACTCCCCTGCTTGGTCCAGTCGCAAGGACACACGGATATTAGAAATCAGTGCGGTCACCAGTGCTTTTTCACGCGCAACTGAGGCCCCCTGGTCCTCTTCGCCATCCGAGGAAACCAGTTCACCCTCTGAGAGTTCCACGGGGGTCCCCGTGACCCCCGAAGCCATTTCCGGTTCGGATTCGTCCCCTGAGGAACAAGGGGGAGGCGGGCAATTTTTAGGGCCACCCAGAGCGTTGCTCAGCCCCACCCGGGGAAGAAGTTCACCAAACACTGCTCTCAGCTGGTCCAGGGACACCAGGGCCCCCAGCGCAGGCTGCGCTGCCGCTGACTCCTCCCCAGAAGGGCCTGCAGGATCATCTGCCATTGCAGCACTGAAACTGGCAGTCAAAATTAGAAAAATGATCCGACACCCCCACAATGCAGCCCCACAGAACGCCAGGAAGACCCCAGGAGGACTGCACCCACTGCTACCACACCCCAGGGAGAGCCCAGCTATACTTGCTGTTTTGTGCCCACAGTGCTGCTCCCAGCAGGAGTGCTTAAAGGACCGCCAGGAAGAAGCGCCGTCTGTAGTCGGCCACGCTGTTCCAAGTGCAAAGGAAAGTAAAACGGCAGCAGCACGTTTTACACTGCTCCAGGGACATCCAATATGGCCGCCGAGATCATCCACAAGAGGCCAAAGCCTGTGTGCAGGCCGCGACTACCGCAAAATGGCAGCCGCTGGCACTAGAGGGAAACCCTCAGTAAAATGGCCACGGCTACGGCAAAATGGCAGCAATCCACCGCAAAATGGCGGCGGATCGCCGCATGGCGGTATAAAAACGCACAGATGCGGTTTTAAACGGGGTGCGAGGACACCCAGGAGGACACTAGCCCAGCGACCACCCTCCACTGGTCGGCCAGAAAAGCGCTAAAGTACGCCCAGCACCACCCCTCCACACCCCTGGGGGGGGGAGAGGGGGTCACTCACCACTCCGATGGGCGTAGCGGGTAGCCACCCAGTCGCAGACCTTCCTCCTCAGCCGGAAAGGGATGCTGCAGGCCAAAGCCCCTGGACAGGAACCGAGTCCGGTCACCGGGCGTAAGTGGGGGTCACCCACTGGCCACCCGCACGGAACGAGCACGATGCGGCAGGTCCCGCCACAGCATAGGACTAGCTCGCCTCGGTCGGCCGTGCTGGGGAAAGTGCAGGATTCTAGTTATCCTCTATGCCCCAGCCGGCTTCTTGATAGCAGTCTTCATCAGAGAGCTTGAAAAAAATAAAAAATCGGTAGCAAAAAATATAAACCGCAGGTCAGCTCCTTGCATTAGGCATAGAAAACTGATATGCTAAGCAGAGCAGGGGGGTTATATGGGAGAGAGAGGACGGCCCCCTGGGAGGGGCCAGCTTGCTTTCTTTCTTTTTGCCTAGTTAACTCCTAGTAGGATGTGCATATAACCCACATGTCAAAGAGGGCTGCGTCTGTCAGTGAATGTAAGAGAAATACCTTTTAGGTGAGCGTCAAAGAAGTAGTGCTGGTGCCCCATTCAAGGGGTCACCATTCAGATGCCCATAAAACAGCAGAGACCGGCCAGCAGACCTGGGCATGGTAGGTGGAGCTGGCAGCAGCTCCATAGACAATCATAGACAATGATGATGGGCTATCATGCTGGAGAAATGAGAACTCTTCCCACCAGTGAGGTCCTGGTATGAATCTGTAACCTGTGTGGGGGCTGCGTTTACCAGAAAAAGGGCATTCATGTGGGTGCGGTTGCACGGATGCACCCTGGGTGCATTCGGGGCCGTGCACCGGTGCCCACATGGATGCCACATTGGAAATAGCAGCTGTGTCTGTGCAGCCGAAGCAGCTTAGCTGACAGCAATGGGACTGCCTACACGGGATGCTGGGAAAACACCTGTGCATCCCCGTTGCGGTACACACGGCCCACCCATGAGGTGCAGATTCATACCCCCCATGTGAATGAGGCCTAAGGGTGAATGGAATATTTAGCACCATTGTGTTGCTAATTTGGGGACCACTGTACCCCTCTTTATTGTTATTTGGGTGTGCGCTATTAATGTAAAGGAGTTATATATATTGTAGATTAGGAGAAGTTTGGATGTCTTCTGGAGGTGTTTTGATTGGATATAAGTGATGTACCCCGCTCAGCGGGGGCGGGCCTTAGAGAACAGAGGCCATATATGGGCAGCACAGAGGCTTAGTGGTTAGCCTTGCAGCACTGGGGTCCTTGGTTCAAATCCTGACCAGGACACTATCTGCATGGAGTTTGCATGTTCTCCCTGTGCTTGCGTGGGTTTCCTCCGGGTACTCCGGTTTCCTCCCACACTAAAAAACCTTGCGTTGGTGGTGCAGTGGTGAGCATAGCTGCCTTCCAAGCAGCTGACCCGGGTTCAAATCCCGGCCAACGCCATCTCCAATATTTGGAGCCCTCAGAGCGAAAAGCGCTATACAAGTTCTATGGTGAGTATGGATTAGCAGTGGGATAAAACCAATGAAGAGAATGTGTGGAATGTTTGGGGAAGAAATGAAAATGTTCCCCCATAATCTATAGAAGGTGAACCCACCAACTGAAGATGCTTAGGCTGCGATCACACCTAGGCCTTCCGGATCGCGGGCGCAATTACTTCAATTCCTGAATCTCTGCGCACTTGTGATCCTGGTACTTTCAATGGCACCCCAATCAAGGGACGATTTTGCAGCGATTGTCGCCCAAAAGCAGTCCCACCTGACAATTGTGTGATTGGGGTGCCATTGAAATTATCGGGAACGCAACGCGTCCCACAATTTGCAGCCATTCAGGAATCCGGAACTCCTAGTTGTGAACAGAGCCTCGCCGTGTCCATCGTATGACAAGAACTTCCTGCACAGACGTCCCCCCAGCAGGAATATTACAC
>BLSH010330628.1:48669-63657 GCA_018402905.1 Glandirana rugosa
GGTAATCAATATAAAATTGCCTACGAATTTTGACCTAATTTACCAATAGACGGATCTCTAGTCTGTCTTACGAATTTACTGTCGAGTGACGTCCTACGGGTGACGATCTGCAGTCAAAAAGTAGTAAAACAATCACTGAAACTAATCAAGGTGTCACCAGTACTATCTTCATGACTTATTACCAAGTATTAAACATGAACTAAACTGTACAAAATGTATAAAAGAAAATTGTCTTTCATGTTTAAATAAATAACATGTTTATCAAAACTATACAATACGGTCTCCAAGGGTTGACAAGAGTCGGACACTCCATATTTCATGACTTAGCTTATTAGCATTTCTCAACCTTGCATGTTGTATTCAGTACTTTATACCTCACAGGCTGAGAACAGTTGGGAACCTCTGGCATAACATATCAAAACTATTTGTACAATAAATAAATTTGTACTTTCTGTTAAAAGAAAATATGTAAAACATGTCAAATCAAGTACAAATTATGAACCATTATTCAGTACTTCTATCATGACCACTGTGGAACTAATCAAAGTCACTAACAAAATGATGAAAAACTGACGTCTAGCAGTGGGCATCCTGCAGTGAGCTGTCATTTAAGCATTCTGTCTGATCTCTAGGCAGATAACCATTTAATCCAGTTTTAAGCATCCGTTAAAATATAACTAATGGTCAAACGGATTCATTTATTCATAACTTCAGAAATTAGTAAATAATTTGCCCACAGTAATGGATCTTTATAAAGTTCCCTTGACACCTGCCCACATTAATATCCACAATGGTAAGGACCATTCTTTTTAAGAGGTCGGTCAACGTATGAAAAATCAGAAATTCCCTTTTTTCAAAACAGTGCATTGCAGTGTCTCAGCAAAGTGCGTTGGGTGCCATTCCAATAATTGGCTCCACACTTCAGACTGTGCTTTGCAATAGCATATATTTTACTAAAGCACATAAATTTGTTTCAAGCTGCAATCTTTACACCTCTGGGAAAATAGTAAACAAATGCACCAAAAAGTATGTTAAATACAGATATAATACGTACAAATATGTGTTTTTAAATGATCCTCCCAGCTGACTGGAAAATAGGAACTTTCTCTAAGGCCCCTTTCACACTGGGACCGCTCGATCGTCAGTGGTAAACCGTCGCTAATTTAACAGCAATCTACCGATGTAATCAGCGCTATGGTGCCACTATTTGTGCGGCAGCACGGCACTTTTAACCCCCACGCAAGGGGTTAAACAGGAGTTAAAAGTGCTGGCGCTCGGCGCTCCCGGAGCGATGCACAGCCGCTTAGGGAGTGCTGCCCATTCAATCCAATGGCAGGGGCAATGGAGGAGCTGTGTATACACCGCTCCCCACATTCCTGAAAAATCATGCTTGCAGGAGTTTAATTTTACTCCCGCAAGCGCACCACCCTGAGCCGCCCCAGTGTGAAAGGACACACTGGGTTGAATGGGAAGCCGCTTTACAGGTGCTATTTTTAGCGCAATAGCGCCTGTAAAGCGCCCCAGTGTGAAGGGGACCTAAGATCATCGCTTTCCTCCCATCAGCCAGATAATTAGAAGAAGATTGACTAAAATTGGTGCACACAAAGTCTGGTGCAACTGTGCTTAGTAACCAATCATCTTCTAACTTCGGCTTGTTCAATTAAGCTTTGACAATAAAACCTGGAAGCTGATTGGTTAGTATGCATAGCTGCACCAGACTCTTTGTGCTCCAGTTTTAAAAAAAAAACATGGGCAGGACAGATAGAAAAAAAGACAAAATTTAAATCCAACCAAACCCCCAAAAAATGATATAAAATTCTTCCTCGCTTGTAACAGTATGCATGCACTACATGCAAGCTCACTACTCACTATTGGTAAACACATAACCAACATTCAGAATGGTTATATGAAACATAGTGTTTCCAACCATTTTAGGTTGGTACTAGGGATGGGCTGAACGATCCCCTGTTTGGTTTGCACCAGAACTTTCAAGCATCGCGAAAGCTCGGAACCGAATAACGAACCCCATTGAAGTCTATAGGACCTGAACTGTAAAAATCAAAAGGCTTATATTTACATTACATTTTGAAGGCGTATATGCAAATAATTGGGCATACAATGGTTATGGGGGTCTGGGTATTGGCCTGGGGGACATGTATCTCTGAAAAAAAAGTCTGTAAAAAACGTAATTTTTAAATGAGCTGTGATTTATTGATGCTTAAAATTGGTCTTTGGGTGTCGATGGCGCCTTCACACTGTAACCCTATTGAGGTACTCTTGATGAAAGCAAGAATTGGCCTTGCTGTCAAAAATTTAAATGGTATGTACCTATCAAATAGGTGTGGAAAAATTGGTATTTTGGGTTTATTTTGCGCCTTAAACCTACACCTAAAACATTCTTCCAGATGAAATTAACACCCACAACGCTAGGCAGCCTAGAAGTCCTGCAGAGATTCCACATCCCAAAAACATTTAATCAGTGACATCGGCATCAGGGGCTTCATAGCTGCTGGTAATCCATGACTGATTAATTTTGATAACTGTCAGACAGTCCACAGAGTCTGTGGACAGACATGTTCTTTTATCAGTAGGGATGGACCAAACACCCCCCGATTCGCATCAGAACTTTCGAACAGGCAAAAAATTTGTGTAAACAAGCGAACCCTATTAAAGTTAATGGGACACAGACATGAAAAATGAAAAGTGCTCATTTTAAAAGCTTATATGCAAGTTATTGCCATAAAAAGTGTATGGGGACCTGGGTCCTGCCCTAGGGGACATGTATCAATGCAAAAAAAGTTTTTAAATCAATTGTTTTTTTAGGAGCAATGATTTTATTAATGCTTAAAGTGAAACAATAAAACATGAAATATTGCTTTAAATATCATGCCTGAGGGTCTCCTTAGTATGCCTGTAAAGTGGCACATCTGTGTGATGTTTAGAACAATGCCAGATCAAAATGACATTTGTACAGGAAAAATTGTCATTTAAAATCGCTTGTGGCTGTTCCCGGCAATATAGATAATAATCACTGAAAAAAATTATGTGGGGCCCCCCCAGTCCATACCAGGCCCTTCGGGTCTGGTATGGATTTTAAGGGGAACCCTGCACCAAAATTAAAAAAAAAAATGTGTGGGGGTTATCCCAAAATCCATACCAGACCCTTATCCGAGCATGCAGCCTGGCAGGACAGACGGGGGGAGACGAGTGAGCGCCCCTTCCAAACTGTACCAGGCCACATGCCCTCAACATGGGGAGGGTGTTGATGGGGACAAGGGCCTCCACAAACCTTGCCGGTGGTTTTAGGGGTCTGTGGGAGGGGGGCTTATCAGAATTTGGAAGCCCCCTTTAATATGGGGGCCCCCAGATCCTGGCCCCCCTATGTAAATGAGTATGGGGTAGATTGTACCCCTACTAATTCACCAAAAAAGTGTCAAAAAAGAAAAAAACACAGACAATTAGGGACAAGTCCTTTATTAAAAAAAAGAAAAAAGTGTTCCCCGTTGTAATCCATCATCAATCACAGGTGCCGACGACCCGAAAAAAAAATGAAACAGCTCCTCCCAAATGGGAGGGCTCCCGCAGACTGCTGTCTTTTGCCGTTTGACAGCTCTTATAAAGGCTAGGGCAGGGCCACCCAGTGACCCCACCCCTTCTTATGTCATGTGACATCAGGAGGGGGTGGGGTCCCCTGCTTACATCAGCGGGTGGCCTCGTGCTAGCCTTTATAAGAGCCGTCAAATGGCAAAAGACAGCAGTCAGTGGGAGCTGTTTTGGTTTTTTTTTTTTTCTTCGGGTCGTCGGCGCCGTGATTGACGATGGATTACAATGGGGGACACTTTTTTCTTTCTTAATAAAGGACTTGTCCCTAATTGTCTCCTGTGTTTTTTCTTTTTTGACAATTTTTTTGTGAATTAATAGGGTTACAATGTACCCCATACTCATTCACATGGGGGGCTGGGATCTGGGGGCCCTCTTATTAAAGAGGGCTTCCAGATTTTGATAAGCCCCCCACCTGCAGACCCCCACAACCACTGGCAAAGGTTGTGGGGATGAGGCCCTTCTCCCCATCAACATGGGGACAAGGTACTTTGGTGGGTACCCCAAAGCACCCTCCCCATGTTGAGGGCATGTGGCCTGGTATGGTTCAGAGGGGGGCACTAGCTCACCCCCCTCCTGCCCTGCCAGGCAGCGTGCTCAGATAAAGGTCCGGTATGGATTTTGGTGGGGACCCTCACACTATTTTTTTTTTTAATCTGAGGGAGCTCTGTGTCTGTTTGGACTTTGAAAAGAGAAGGTTTGCATTTTGGCTCATGTTTTGTGGATGTCGGGGCCAGCCCCACACTATAGAGTGAGGAAACTGTACTGTTTAGTTTAGTGCCGGACGGCAAGGACTTATTTTCAGTTTTGTTTGTTTTTAACCTGCAAACCTATTTTTGTAAATAAAACTGACTAGCTAATCTCCCAGAATATATATATATATATATATATATATATATATATATATACACTATACTCTATATATATATTCTTACACTGCCTGCACTGAGTATATATACACTATCTACACTGTATACTGTATACTACACTGCCTACACACCACTAACTAAACTACCTAACCTCTCTCTATCTCCGTTATTATACACTATATATGACCGCTGTGTAAGCAGCCTTATATAGTGTGCGGTGTGGACTTATACTTGGGTCCCTTCACAGGCTTTGAAGCATGAGAGAGCCCATGCACCACACATTTGCAGGGGCATGAGAAGCAGATTCTCGTGACTCGGGGTCACTCAGGATTATAGAATCTGGAACTGCCTCCTCCCAGCCACATACTACTCCCAAGGCTTCTGGGGATGGAAAACCATCTCATACTCCTCTGCTTCAATGCCTCCAAAACTGCCAGAATCCTGCTCCTCCTCTCTCTCCTATTGTATGTTCTGTGGCATAGGAACAATGGTGTCCACATAAAGTGGGCCTTGAGAGGAAAGGAAGTCCTCCTCTTCCTCCCGCTGATCTGCCTTGAGTGCCCTCTCCTTAATGCCATGCAGAGTCTGCTCCAGCAGGAACACAACAGGGATTGTGTCACTGCTGAATGCATTGTCACCGCTCACCATCCTTTTTGCCTCCTCAATTGGTGATGGTAAAATGCATGCATCCTTTATGAGCAGCAATTGGAAAAAAGCTAAGCCGGCCTGAGCCTGTCGTTGTGCCATACTCACACAGGTACTCGTTGATGGCCCTCTGCTGCATGTGCAGCCACTGCAGCATTGCCAAAGTCGAGTTCCACCTGGTGGGCATATCAGAAATCAGGCGGTTTTTGGACAGGTGGAATTCCCGCTGAATTTCAGCCAAACAAGCACTGGCTATGTATGACCACTTGAAATGGCCACAGACACTTCTGGCCTGCTTTAGCAGATCTTCCATCCCTGGGTACCTATTAAGGAAATAATGCCCCACCAAACTGAGGACATATGCCAGGCATGGCATATCTGTCAACTTTCTCTGTCTAAGTGCAGACAGGAGGTTTGTGCCATTATTGCACACCACCATTCCTGGCTCCAGCTGGTGTGGCATGATCCACCTTTGGGCCTGCCCCTGCAAAGCTGCAATAATCTCTGCTCTGGTGTGGTTCCTGTCCCTAGACACACCAGCTGAAGCACTGCATAGAACCATTTAGCCTGACTCATTGAATAGCTCCTTGAACGCTTAGGAGGTACTTGAGGTTCATAGGGCAATTCAGCAGAGGAGGGCATAGAGGAGGAGGGGGTAAAGCTGACAAATCTTGCATCACCAGCTGTATGGAGACGTGGGGGCACAACAAGCTGCAGCACTGATCCCTGTCCTGCATCCTCTGCAAGCAGAGTTACCCATTGTGCTGTGAATGAAATATATCATCCCTGCCCATTCTTGCTAGACCACGTATCAGCAGTAACTTGAACTTTGCGGCCAACTGCCTTGCCTAACGATGCCACAACATTGACTTCCACGTGATGGTACAGAGCTGGAATGGCCTAACGTGAAAATAAATAGTAACGGGAACCTGCTATTGTGGTACAGCACATTCTGCAAGTTCATGGAAGGGGGCAGAATCCACCAGATGGAAAGGTAGAAGTTGTACAGCCAGAAGCTTTGACAAGCTTGCATTTAGATGCTGAGCATGTGGGTGGCAGTGACTGTATATACATATAACATAACATATGCTGCAGGCCCCCTCACAGTGCCACGGGAAGGTCTGCCTCTCCTTGTTGTCCTCCCAGACATGATGGGGGGGTTGCTTATTAACAAAATGTAATAAAGATGTGGAAATGTGTACGTGGATGCACTTTAATCAATGGAAAGTGGTGTTTGGTGCACTTTAAATTGAGTACTCACTACACAGACACTCTCCATTGATACACAATAATATACTGCAGTAAAACTGCACTGACACACTGTAATATACTGTGTTAAACGTGCAGTAGTGCACAGAAATATACTGCATTAAATGTGCACTAACACACTGAAATATATGGCATTAAACTTGCAGTAACTCACTGAAATATACAGTGTTTAAACTTGCAGTAACATGCCAAACCAATCAATAAAAGCAGATTGCGATTTTTTTTTACCAAAAATAAATTGGACAAAACTGATGAAAAAATGTTTTTTTTATTTTTTTTGCATTTGTATTTTAGCAAAAAGTAAGAAATATTTTTTTTTTGTTAAATTGTCGCTCTTTTTTTTATAGCGATGATCAGAAACGACGCAGAGGTAATCAAATACCACCAAAAGAAAGCTCTATTTGTGGGAAAAAAGGATGCAAATCTTGGTTAAGTACAACATCGCATGACCGCGCAATTGTCAGTTAAAGCGACACAGTGCCGAATCGCAAAAAGTGCTCTGGTCTTAAACTGGGAAATCCTTCCGGCGCTGATGTGGTTAAACTTGCAGTATCACACTGGACTATACTGTGCTAAATGGAAGGTAATGCACTGAAATATATGACGTTAAACTTGCAGTAATGTACTGAAATATACAACGTTAAACGTGCAGTAACGCACTAAACAATACTGTGTCAAATGTAAGGTAACACACTGAAATATACAGCATTAAACTTGCAGCAATGCACTGAACTATACTGCGTTACACAGAAGTTAACACACTGACATATATGACATTAAACTTGCAGTAACGCACTGAAATATATGGCGTTAAACTTGCAGTAATGCAATGAAATATACTACGTTAATATGCGCACTGACACACTGAAGTATACAGTGTTAATCTTGCAGTAACGCAATGAAATATACTGTGTTAAACTGTCACTACACTCACACTGACTGAACTATCCCTAGATTCACACTAATATAAAGATGAATGGTGGTCACACTACACTGACACTGAGTTAACTATCCCCAGATTCACACTAATATAAAGATGAATGGTGACCATTCACTACACTCACACTGACTGAATGATCCCTAGATTCACACTATTGTAAAGATGAATGGTGGTCACTACACTCACACTGACTGAACTATCCCTATATTCACACTAAACTGATATTCTACACTGACAATAGAATCACAATAGCACACTATAGCACACTAAGTCTAGTAGCACTGAGCAGGGCCCTGTTCTATCTCTCTCCACACCAATATTACACTAAAAATATATTGAAAGAATTTTATAGTGTGGGGCGGGACTAAGAGCAATAAGCCATGATTGGATAAAGTCATCATGACAGCGTCCAATCATGGCTCTGACAGTGCTCTGTGCCCTGATTGGGTGCAGCTTTAATTGCTGCAGCCAATCAGGGCTTTCAATGCACTGTGCGGCGGCACAGTGCATTGTGGTCGTTCGACAGGCCGAACAAATGGTCAAACTCCCCGATAATTCAGTTGTTCGGTGAACAGCCAATGCTAGGCCTCAAACTCTCATGCTTGGGCTGAACAATGTGCCCATCCCTAGTTGGTACATCAAAAAAATCCAAAACGTCTACATTTTTATAGTATAGGAAAAATGTGCCAGCACTGGAAAGGGATACATTTGAAAGGGATGTTTCACATCAGGAAACAAGATGGATATTTGATTTAGATATGCTGTGCCCCAAAGGTTTAAATGTAGAGCTGGATATTAACTGCTTTATTTCAAATTATCAATGCCTTCTTTTAAACCAATTTGAAATATTTTTAACTATTTGATATTATAAATAGTGTTTTATTGTTCATATTTCTATTCATATGAATTCAGATAGTGTTGTAGCCAAAACAATGTATGTAAAATTAAACAATTAAATAATTTATATATTAGTTTTAGGCCCTTGAGATAATTAGCGTTATCCTCACTAGATGTCATTAGTCAGGTCATAGAATAGTTAGACATCTAATAAATACACTTTATTGGAGATTTATATTTGGGTATAGATACTTTTAATTTAATTTTTATGTATTTCAAGTTTTTTTTTAAGACTTGTAATTGTGACAGAAGAATTTGTAATTGTGTCAGTATCTCAAGTGATATATGTAATAAGAGTGATCACAGCCCGGTACAGGAAGAGTTAATTTAGTTCAGTATATAACCACCAGGAAAACGATGTCTCCGCAGCTTCTTGGGGTTGCCTGATTGGGTGAAATGTGTTGTGGTGGAACAGCGGGTTTGGGCGTTATTTGCAGTGATGTGACATACGAGCTTTGGAACACATGCTGGTTCCGGGCATCAGAATATCAGAGCATCAGAACAGTGCCAGAGCAGCCTGTATTTATCCTGAGATTACCTGCAGGTTTTCCTTTTTATCCTGAACAATTCCTCTTGCAGTTGTGGCTGCAATCTTTCTCATTCTAGCTGACCTTGGCTTGGTATCAAGAGATCACCAAATTTTCCACTTCTTAATAGATGATTGAACAGTACTTACTGGCAAATTTAAATCTATGGATATCTTTTTATATCCATTTCCATCTTTATAAAGTTCCATTCACTTGTTACATGGGTCTTTTAAAAAAAAAAAAAATGATTGGCGTTTTCATTGAAATACACATTGCCGTACATAAGATAGAAGTTGCATGACCAATACTCTGTGTTGATCCAAATATAGATAATACAAGTATAACAAGTGAAAGGATACATGAGAGGGTAAATGATAACTGAAGCGGGGGGGAGGGTAGGGTAAAGGGTAGGGTGGAAGACTTAGCCGTAGCTGGTATGGTTAGTGGAAGTCACATTTTGGGGGGATATATATGCCGTAATACTTGTCAATTTCAAAAGGGGTCAGAATTTTACAGTTAGACAAGTCCTAAGTCTGACAGTAGGCCGTACTACGGTGCACAGAGGCTGGTAAAAGCCTATCTGTCTACTATCCAGGTATCCAAAGTTCGTGGTCCTCAAGGGAGGAGATTTAGATGAGTGGTGAGCAGTTCCTGGAGCATATTAAAGTTATAAAGGTGAGTAGAGTGGAGGGTCAGGATCAAGATCGGTGGTGGGAGTAGAATTTTGGATGAATGTCGACCATTTGCATCCGAAGCGGGTAAGGGTGTTGAGGTGGAAAAGATTGATGTCAAGTTTTTCCTTGCACAGGAGGTTCAATAATTCCTTTGACCCCTGAAAGTTTTGGGGGGAAGAGGAGATCCAATTCTTGAGTATGGCTCGCCTTGCAGACATAAAACATGTGGAGAGCCAGGCCTTGTTTCGGAGGGTTATTTGTCTCTGTGGTCTTGTTAATTGAGGGGGATTTTCCGAAGAGCAGGGGTATACATCCTTGGAAGGGGTGCGACTGGTTATCAGGTTAGCATAGTTTTCAATTTGATCCCAGAATTTGGCAATCTCAGGACATGATCAAAATCTATTAAGTAGAGATGTTTTGGAGCTGGAGCAAAGAGGGCATTGGGTGAGAGCCTGAGGGCTTTTCTTAGGAGAGTAGGGTACATAGGCTCTGTGTATTATCTTGTATTGATGTTCCCTCCAAAGTTATTTGTTTATGGAGTGGTTTGTAGATAGATAATATATTGGTTTGTTGCAAAGTGACAAGGGTGTCCAGGAAGAAGGTGCGAAATCTTTGGTTCTTGTCCATGCGTAGGTCCATCATGCAACATATGGCTTGATGGATGAAAAGGAAGTGGTTTGTGGGAAGATTGAACTTTGAGAGTATTTGAGAAGTCTGTAAAGGGGATCCTGATGATTCATCAAACAGTTGACCAAATCTAAGGAGACAGTGGGAGGCCCACACAGCATAGCCAGCGCCCGTTTTAGCTTCGGGTAAATTTGGGTTTCCATGAATTGGGAGGTGGCAGGATATCCACAGGGATAGGTTGAGTTTTCTTCTAGTTTCTCTCAATGAAACTAGGGTGTCCCAGATTAGTAGATTGTTCTTTAGATCTGGGAGAAGTGACCGAGGGTTGCTATGTAACAGGGCTGGTAGGCTGCATGGGTCAGCCATTTGTGACTCTAGATCAGGGTTTCTCAACCAGGGTTCTGTGGAACCCTAAGGTTCCTCCAGAAGGTTGCTAGGGATTCCTTGAGCAATGGTCAATTTCTTCCTCTCATATAAATTCCCAATGACATCACTGATCTTTTTAGCTATCTGTAAGGGGGTAATTCTTCCCAATGACCACAAGTGTAAGGAGCATTCTTCCCATTGACCATCCCACTAATGTATCATGAGTTGTAGATTTTTAATTTTTAGAAGGGGTTCCCTGAGACTGGAGAATTATTTCAAGGGTTCCTCTGTGTTGAAAAGGTTAAGAAAGGCTGCTCTAGATCAAAGTTTGAATACCTCAATGTTTGTGATAGCCAATCAAGACATATTCAGAGTAGACAAGATAGATTATCAGTTCTCACTTTCGGAAGGTTTGTCCCTCCCTCGCTCCTCAGCAGGCACAGTTTTTGTAGTGATATTCGAGATCTGTGTCCCTGCCAGAGAAATGCAGATACGGCCTTCTGCAGCCTCTGGATATTGGAATGACCCAAGAGAAGTGGGATTGTCTGCATGGGATATAGCAGCTTAGCAAAGCTCACCATTTTAAAGCGATGGCACCTGCCGAAAAGTGAGGGAGGGAGATCCATTCACGCCTCCAGCTCCCCTATGACTTTTGTGATTAATGGAGAGAAGTTTAAATGGTATAAGTAGGAGGGCGTCTTGCATATCTTGATACCTAGATAGGTAATAAATTGCCTGGCTACTGAGAAAGTCGAGTTACATGCCAAATTAGGGATCCTAGTATGATGTAGTGGGAGGATTTCATGTTTGACAAAATTAATGCATAGGCCTGAACAGGTTCTAAACTTGGTGAATATGTCTTGAATAAGGATCATGTCATCTTTGAGGGAAAAAGTAAAAATCAGGATGTCATCTGCGAATAATGCTAGGCGTAGTTCTTGATGTCCTATTGTTATGCCATGTATATTGGGATGGGAGAGGATATAACAGAACAAAGGTTCTAGGGCTAAGTTAAATAGGAGCGAGATTAGGGGGCACCCCTGTCTCATGCCCTTGTGGAGTTTAATGCTAGATGATGTGTGGCCTGCTGCTATGATGTTGGCTGTAGGGGCTGCGTACATTGTTGAAATTAAATGGAGAAAGGGACCAGTAAAGCCAAATTTGCAGAGGACTTTGGGCAACCAGGTGAAGCTGACATTATCAAAAGCCTTTTCCGTATCAAGTGAAATGACGGTGTTGTCAGTGTCAGGATTGGCTTTTGCATATTCTAGGGCTGTAATTACTTTTCTAATATTGGAAGATGCAGAGCGGCCTTGCGTGAATCCTGCTTGTGCGGGGTGGATGAGTGTGGGCATTATCTTGGCTAACCGAAAGGCTATGATATCAAGGTTGAGCAGGGAGATGGGTCTATAGGAACCAGGCTCTGTTGGGTCCTTTCCCTTTTTCGCTATCAATTTAATGTGTGCCTGATATCCAGTTGAATGATATTCGCCCCCAGCTAGTATTTTCTAGTATACTCTGGTTAGGACTGGGGTCCCTATGCTCTCAGATAGTTTGAAGAATTCCAGGGTGCACCCATCTGGACTCGGGGATTTAGCATTAGTCATTTTCATGATGGCCTTGGAGATCTCTTGTTCTGTTATGGGGGACGGGGGGTTTAGTTGGGTTAGGTGAGGGGGTCTACTTGTGGAAGTGAAATTTAGTCTAAAAATTCCTGGGCTGTGTTTTGGTCCAATGCACCCTCGCTATATAGCATTGTATAGAATTGGTTTAGTATATCATTTATCTCTTTAGTGTTCAACATTAAGACACCCTGGGTATTTTTTAGCATAGAAATGTGTGTTGGTGAGTGGAGGCCTTTGAACATCCTGGCTAGAAGTTTGCCCGGCTTGTTGCCATATTTGTGGTATTGTAAATCTTGGTAAAATATGTGGATTACTTCTTGAGCTTCCCCCCATAAATCAAAATTTCTTTTGGCTTCTTGCCAGAGATCCCTGTGCGGAGCTTGAAGCCATCAGTTGCCTTTGCATGAATCGCAGTTTGTCACTCGCCTCTTGGTATTTTGCTTGTACTTTCTTTTTGTGAGCGGCTGTGAAGGTGTTACGTACCTGGAGTGTGAGCCTGAGGGTAGGGAGAGGCCTCTCATACAGCTCTGGCTCGCGGACTGCTGTGAGTGATACAGCAGCCACGGGAGCATGGTGGGGTAAGAGTGCCGATAGTCAGTTCAGTTTTGGATACTGCAGCAGACCGGCTTGACAGCAGTGCAGGGTGCTGGAACAGACTGGATGGACAGCAGAGCAGGATGCTGGAACAGACTGGCTGGACAGCAGAGAAGGATGCTGGAACAGACTGGCTGGACAGCAGAGCAGGATGCTGGAACAGACTGAGTGGACAGCAGAGCAGGATGCTCAAACAGACTGGCTGGACATCAGATCAGGATGCTGAAACAGACTGGCTGGACAGCAGAGCAGGATGCTGTCCCAGACTGGCTGGACAGCAGAGCAGGATGCCGGAACAGACCGGCTGGACAGAAGAGCAGTATGCTGGAACAGACTGGCTGGACAGCAGAGCATCATGTTGGAACAGACTGGCTGGACAGCAAAGCAAGATGCTGGAACAGACTGGCTGGACAGCAGAGCAGGATCAGGCAGGTCGGGTCGGCAATGTTCAGGCGGATCAGCAGGCAGAAGGAGTAAACAAATGGAAGGTCAAAAGGCAAGCCTAGGTCAGGACAGGCAGAGATCAGATACTGATAAAGAGCAAACCCGGTCAAGGTCACAGATGGCAGGAAGCAGGGTTTCAAGAGTCACTGAAGCTGCAGACCAAACAGCAATATGTTAGTGCAGCAGCTCAGTTTAAATAGCCCATCTGGTGCCAGTGTTAGTGGGAGGCAGCGCTCCTTGATGCGCGAGTGCGCATGCATATTGGTGCGCCAGTGCGCATGCGCGTGCGCTGTGACAGCCCGATCATACTGCGGGCTTCCTGACATTGCCCCCTCCCTACGGGCATCCTCTGGGTGCCCATTCATTTCTTCTTATGTGGGCTCCTGCGGAAAAAGGCACGGATTAAGTCTATGGCATGTACATTTTGTTCCCAGGAATTTTCTTCCGGACCATAACCCTTCCGCTTGATCAGATATTGTGTTCAGCCCCTTCTTTTCCTATAGTCAATAATAGCCTCAACCTCAAATTCTTCATCCCCATCAATGAGGACAGGTGCTGGAGGTCTTGTGCTATGATCTGGAAACGGGTCAGGTACTGTAGGTTTCAATAGAGACACATGAAACACCGGAGAGATCTTGAAGGATTCTGGCAAAGACAATTCAAAAGACACATCATTAATTTTCCTTCTTACCGGAAATGGTCCGATGAATCTTGGTGCCAGCTTCTTTGAAGGACATGCCATTCTTAGATTGGCTGTGGATAGGCAAACCTAGCCCCCTGGTTGCAGGATCAACTCCCCTCTTCTCTTCTTGGCAAATGACCTCTTGCTGTCCTCTTGTGCTTTTGCAATAGTTTCCTGTAACAGCAGGTTATTGCGGAAGTAAAAGTCCAAGGTGTCTTGAACTGCAGGAACGGAGGACTCAGGAACAAGGTCGGGTAGGAAGGTAGGATGGAACCAATAGTTGGCAAAGAAAGGGGACTGTTTGGTAGCCGAGTGATTGGAATTATTATATGCAAACTCTGCCAAGGGTAACAACGCTACCCAATTGTCCTGAACAAAGGAGGCGAAACACCGGATGTACTGTTCCAGGGTCTGATTAGTGCTTTCAGTCTGCCCGTTGGTCTGGGGGTGATAGGTGCATGAAAAAGAGAGTTCAATCTGTAAAGTCCCACATAAGGCTCTCCAAAACCTGGAAGTAAACTGAACACTAGAGTTGAGCGAACCCAGACTGTAAAGTTCGGGTCCGTACCGAACTTTGGGGTGTCCGGAACCCGGACCCGAACCCGGACTTTTCAAAAAAAGTCCGGGTTCGGGTCCAGGGTTCTGGTAATTTTAATGAAAGTTCTGAAAATTGCAGTAAAAAAGTCCAGGAAGGTCCTAGAGGTCTGCAAAAGGAAGGAAAATGGGGGTAAGGGTGGGACAAGTGCCCTACAAAGAAATGGGGACAGGGAAATAACTTTAAATATTTAAAAAAAAATAAAAACATAAAAAAAGCAAAAATGGAGGTGAATGTGGATCATCTTCAAACTGGGTCTGAAAAGTATTAATTAACGGTAGAAGCCATATAACTGTTCTAAAATCATCTTCAAACTGTGTCAAAAAAGTATAAATTAGCCGGGAGAACCCATATCACTGTTCTATATAAATGTGTAAGTGTTCCGCGCAAACGGATAAATAAATTTACTTTATGAGCTGCTGCCGTCACCAGAAAACTCCACAATTGTGTCGTTTGAATAATATTGGTAAATTAGAGGTGAAACTGGCGCTGCTCAATTGAAAAACACAAAACCCAAAAAAAATAAATAAATAAAAACCACAAAAAAATAATAATTATCCTTGATATAGAATTTCCAGCACGCTGGTATACAATACAAGTAAAGGCTATTGGGGTAAAAGTCCGTGGGGTGGGG
>BLSH010330628.1:74245-86650 GCA_018402905.1 Glandirana rugosa
ACAATTGCATGAGATCTGGGAGTATGTAATAAAGAAGTGCGAAAAAAGTAAATCACATTAGGTGTGAAAGATCACACCAGATCGACTATGTCGGTGGAACCCGGGGAACACCAACGTGTTGTTGGATGTGGAGGAAGGAACCCCGAATGTGGAGGTGACCAACAGAACCTGGGTCACCGCCGACCACTTCAAAAACCTACCCCCCCGCGGTCCGGGGCGGGAAGGGACACTGGGGAGGATGAAAATTATTTGGGGCGGGGAATATCTTAGGTGGGTGAGGCAGGGGACATAAGGTGTATAACACGGAGTGGGTGGATTCTATAAGGGGCGGGGTTTATTAAAAGTAGGAGGGGTCACAGGGAAGGGCGGGGCCTGGCGCCCCCCCATCCAAAAACTTCACCAGCCGCCACTGGGTCCAAGACAACCAGTGGAGGTGTAAGCCCCAAGGAAGGAGGTGTAGGTTGTTGTGCAACCACAAGGGGCCCAAGGTGGCTGTATCAGCTAGACCACACTAGAAAGTGTGGATTACACTAAATGAAAAAAGCGTGAAGAAATAATGTATGAGGGTCTAGAGTACGTTAACATAGACAGGGACCAAAAAACTTATGTGATAATGCATAGCGTACCTTGAGCTGTGCCAAACATTGCCGAGTAGATCAATAGCTAGATCTCATATTAGACATTGCTGAATAAATCAACAAATTAATGTATAAAGATACTAAACGCATTGATTATATTTGTTGCTTGCCAAAGACAGTCTGTTGCATGGAGGCAAATTAAAATGGCAAATAAGCTGTACAATAGTTATAATAGGCTTTAAGCATGTGAGGTACAGGGAAGGAAGCTACAAGAAATAATCGTCTAAATTTCATGTTACCTGGTCGATTGATGCACAAACGGGCTGCATAGCGACGATCGAGGAGTGGCCTGGCTATATAGGGCGCGAATGTCCAAGGCAACCAATCCATGGGGACATTACCAGGTGCTGACCGTTTGTGTGATGCGAGCAAGGGGCTCACATACCAAACGCAGAGGGTCCCTCCGGAGTGAACGGCGTGCCGCCCCGCCCCTTGAGCGGGATGACGTCACGCCTCAGACCTCCGCCGGCAGGTGTGTCCAAGCGGATGGAAGTCCGCCAGGACAAAAAGCTAGCTCCAACAAGGAGAAGCCGGAGAGGCCCTAGGGCCAAAGTGGCATGACTCCAGTGGAGCTTACCTGCCGGGTGGTGCACAATACCTCCAAACCAGGCAGCATGTGCGACCTCCAGCGGTGATTGATGGTAACGGGCAAAGGCACAAGGGATGGAAATCAATAGAAAAGTGGGTGATAACACAGTACAGTAGCAGGTGGTGAAAAAAGTAAATAAAAAAAGGAATGAATGGGAAAGAAAGGAGGAACAGAACAAGGGAAAGAGAACAGAGAGAAAGAAAAGGGGTGAAGGAAAAGGATGAAAAAGAGGGACTTGAAATACTAGGGGGCAATGGATATATAAGAAAAAAAGGGGGGAAGGGAAAAATTACAGACTCGTAGTGACACCTGTATGGAAAAGTGTGTGTAGTGTAGTATTATGTCGAAAAATATCAAAAAGTTGACAAGCAAACATGTCAACAGAATTTTTTGGGGTGGTTGAAGATGAACATAAGGATAAAAGTATTGATGGCTGGAGAGAATGAAAATTAGGAGAACCCTTAAAGAGGAAAGATTAATGTAATGCAATGAAATGATGAAAGCATATAAAAATGCGCGTGAAAGGATGGGGGGAAGGGAAGGGGGTGTTGGGGAGAGCTTATAAGGTGAGTTCACATCCCCCCAATGTGAAGCCCGGGAGGAAAGGTTTGAAGCTGCAGATCTCGTTCAATCCAGGTGGGGATGTGGCCTGGAGAGTATATATCCACCAAAGCTCACGCTGCAGGAGTATTTTGTTGCAATCACCTCCGCGTGAGCCGAAGTGGACCCTGTCCAAAGTTAGAAAAGAGACCTTGGGAAGGGAAGTAGGATGAACAGCTGCAGTATGTCGACCAATGGGGGTGTCAGGGTCACGTTTGGTTATAGAAAGAGTGTGCTGGTATATCCTTTTCCAAAATTCATTTTTGGTTTTCCCGACATAGTATCCTGCACACTCACAAGATAGGAGGTATACTATGCCGGGAGTTTTGCAGTTTACAAAGTGTTTAGGACGGAATACTTGACAATTGGGCAATACAACTCTACTGCGTCTATCCATGTATTGGCAATAATTACAGCCCCCACAGGAGAAAGTACCATGACGTATGCATGGGTCCCCCCTGTGGGTTCTGAATTCACTGGAAACCAATCTGTCGCCGACGGAGAGCGCCCCACAGATGGTGCATCTGATACAAATGAAGATAATTGGGAATCCATGGTGAGAAGGTGCCAATATTTGCCAAGAATGCGTTTAATTTGTTTATGTTGTGTGGAGTAAGTAGTAACAATACGTGTAATTTGATCTGGGATTTGGGTTTTTTGGGTTTTCTTGTTATTATTATTATACAGTAAATCAGTTTGTGAAATACCTCGAACTCTTCTGAAGGCCCGTTTCAGAGAGGCTCCAGAGCACCCACGTTCTCGAAGTCGTGTTTGTAACTCCTTGGCCTCTTTAAGAAAGGAGAGTTCATCCGAACAATTGCGACGAACGCGAAGGTACTGGCTATAGGGGAGGGAGGCCAGGAGTGGTTTCGCATTAAAGCTGCTAGCATGAAGTAGAGAATTTCCAGCAGTAGGTTTGCGGAATAATTGGCTTAGCAGCTGCCCATCCTGACCTTTGCAAACCATTACATCCAGAAAAGGCAGCTCTTGTGTGTCGTAAGACATGGTGAAATGCAAATTCAACTCATTCTGATTGATGTAGGCCAAAAACTGTTGTAGTTGGGAGGCGGAGCCTCTCCACAACATAAAAACATCATCAATATAACGATGCCATGCCACAATGTGGTCGGCATGTATGGAGATGCCCGGATCGTGCCATAATTGGCGTTCCCACTCCCCCAGGTACAGGTTGGCATACTATGGGGCACAACGAGTCCCCATCGCAACCCCCTGCACCTGGAGGTAGTGGGTGCCGTTAAAGGAGAAAAAGTTTTGTTCCAAGATGAACTGGAGAGCCTGTGTCACAAATTCATCATACTGGGGATCTGGAGTGTTGGAAAGGGTAAGTTTATGTCTAATGGCTGCCAAGCCTCTATCATGTGGGATAGAGCTGTATAGGGCCTCAACGTCGATGGCGACCAAAATGGTGTCGCCATCGACGCGGAGGCCCCCCAAAATTTGCAAAAAATGAATGGTATCACATACGTAGGAGGGAAGTTTGACGACTAAAGGTTGTAAATGATTGTCAACAAGATGACTCAAATATTCGGTGAGGTTGCCACAACCAGAAACGATTGGGCGTCCAGGGGGTTTAGTGGAATTTTTGTGAAGTTTAGGTAATGCATAAAAGGTTGCTGTCCGTGGGTGGCTGGTGCGTATATATTCCCATGTGTGTTTAGGTATTACATTGAAATAGTAGGCTTTATCTATAAAAGTATAGAATTCCTTGGAAAACAGGTCAATTAGACTAGAAGGAATAGGACGATACCAGTTAGAATTATTTAATATGGACATACACATGCCCATATAATCAATACTATTCATGACTACAACATTGCCGCCCTTATCGGATGGCTTGATGACTAAGTTAGTATTTGAGGCCAAGGTTTTTAATGCGTTACGTTCGCGAAGCGAGAAATTTGGCGAAGATTCAGAAGGAGTGAATAGACTAATGATATCTTTAGTAACCATCTTAAGAAAAGTAGCTGCGTTGTGATTAGAGCTAGGGGGGTATTGAGAAGACGTTTTTTTGAGTGTTGGAATGTGGGGTTGCACAGAACCTGCCGAGGCAGTGTCAACTAAACCAAGCAGACCCTCAGGGCCAGTTCACACTGTAGCGAGGCGGAGCGGCGCGATGCGGCGCTCCAGGCGATCTCAAAGCGGCTTGCTAGGAGACTTCTATCATAGAAGTCAATGCAAGCCGCCTGAGATCGCCCTAAAAATAGTGCAGGGACCATTTTTCTAATGCGGAGCGTAGCGATTCGCTCCTATTAGAACGGTCCCATTTGCACAGCATTGAGGCGAATTGTCAGGCGACTCAAGTCGCCTGACAATTCACCTAGATGTGAACGGGCCGCGAAGTCGCACCGCTCCGCCCCGCTGCAGTGTGAACCGGCCCTCAAGGTCTATGGAGTCAATTAGATCTGCAGACTGGTTCTCTTCCAATAAGGATATGAGGAGATCCAGGGCTTCCACATCGGGAGGAGGAGGAATGGGTGTAGTGGTCACAGTGGTTGTTTTAGCATATAAACTTTTGAGTAGGATGTTTCTTATAAAAAGATGAATATCTTTAATAGTATCAAATTTATTCAAGCGAAAATCAGGGCAAAAGGTTAAGCCTCTGGCCAAGACATTAAGTTCATTGGGTGATAAATCATATATAGACAAGTTGGCTACATTTAGTGTTGTGAATTCTTGTTCGTTTTCTTGGTGGATTTGGTTTTGGATTGATGACTTTGTGTTTTGGTTCGCAGTTGGTCTAAAAAAGTCCCTCTTATAGGGGTTTGAGTGTGGGAAGTGGCTGGAGCGAAGAGTGAAGAATGTGCATTGTCATGTGTAGAGTGAGTGGTGCTGGGGGCTGGAGTGCTTGTATGCACATTATGTCGAAGTGTAGTGGTGCGTGTGTTACCTGCATCCAAATGAAGTTCATCTGACGGAGGGGGGTGGTCATGGGAACTATCTCCGTGCATTACATTAATCTTTCCCCTTTAAGGGTTCTCCTAATTTTCATTCTCTCCAGCCATCAATACTTTTATCCTTATGTTCATCTTCAACCACCCCAAAAAATTCTGTTGACATGTTTGCTTGTCAACTTTTTGATATTTTTCGACATAATACTACACTACACACACTTTTCAATACAGGTGTCACTACGAGTCTGTAATTTTTCCCTTCCCCCCTTTTTTTCTTATATATCCATTGCCCCCTAGTATTTCAAGTCCCTCTTCTTCATCCTTTTCTTTCTCTCTGTTTCTCTTTCCCTTGTTCTGTTCCTCCTTTCTTCCCCATTCATTCCTTTCTTTATTTACTTTTTTCACCACCTGCTACCGTACTGTGTTATCACCCACTTTTCTATCGATTTCCATCCCTTGTTACCATCAATCACCACTGGAGGTCGCACACGCTCCCTGGTTTGGAGGTATTGTGCACCACGCAGCAGGTAGGCTCCACTGGAGTCATGCCGCTTTGGCCCTAGGGCCTCTCCGGCTTCTCCTTGTTGGAGCTAGCTTTTTGTCCCGGCGGACTTCCGTCCGCTTGGACACATCTGCCGGCGGAGGTCTGACGCGTGACGTCATCCCGCCCAAGGGGCGGGGCGGCGCCATGCGCTATTCGCTCCGGAGGGACCCTCTGCGTTTGGTATGCGAGCCCCTTGCTCACATCACACAAATGGTCAGCACCTGGTAATGTCCCCATGGATTGGTTGCCTTGGACATTCATGCCCTATATAGCCAGGCCACTCCTCGATTGTCGCTATGCAGCCCGTTTGTGCATCGATCATTTGGACCAGGTAACATGAAATTTAGACGATTATTTCTTGTAGATTCCTTCCCTGTGCCTCACATGCTTAAAACCTCTTATAACTATTGTACAGCTTATTTGCCATTTGAATTTGCCTCCATGCAACAGGCTGTCTTTGGCATGCAACAAATATACTCAATGCGTTTAGTATCTTTATACATTAATTTGTTGATTTATTCAGCAATGTCTAATATGAGATCTAGCTATTGATCTACTCGGCAATGTTTGGCACAGCTCAAGGTACGCTATGCATTATCACATAAGTTTTTTGGTCCCCGTCTATGTTAACATACTCTAGACCCTCATACATATTTTCTTTACGCTTTTTTCATTTAGTGTAATCCACACTTTCTAGTGTGGTCTAGCTGATACAGCCACCTTGGGCCCCTTGTGGTTGCACAACAACCTACACCTCCTTCCTTGGGGCTTACACCTCCACCGGTTGTCTTGGACCTATCCTTCAGATCCTTTCGGGCTGCACGCACAATTGGTTTGTGGGCGCCTCCAGTACTTATGTAAGTGGTATACCCACCCTTTTTGGTGGGCACATTTCTACCAATAACTTACGTTTGATTTGTCTTCATAAACTTTTTATACTCTGTTTATAATTATGTCCTGTATGATTTAACTTCTTACAGACAGCATTTCTTTATGTTACTTGATGCTTATTATCCCCTGATGAAGGATTAACCGAAACATGTTGGGACGTTTGTGACATTGCCCCAGGACCCTGCCACCACAGTGGTCATCTGAGTGTGCAAATCTCAAATGCATCAAGGCCATCCCTTTTTCCATGCTGTTAATTGTGGTACCTCAAACATATGCTTGTTATTTGTATTGTTTTATATACATCCCACTATGTATTTTGTCTTTGTATTGTTAAAGTGACGAACTTGTGTTCTAATGTTCTTGTTCACTTTACTTTTATCTATTATGTATAAATAAAATGTACAATTTTTTATTATACTCCTATTTATTTTGATGTACTTTTCCTACTACGTCTGCCTCAAAAGTCCAGGGGGATAATTTTCATTTGGGATATTTCTCCCATTTCCTAAAACTTTTGAATTAAATTGGACGTGGCAGCTTCTTTTGTCTATTCATCACCACTCCCCCCTTATAATCACACCACAATATGGTGATAGAAGCTCAATATTCCCAGTCTTCCAGTCTATTTGAGGGTTATGGGCCTGTAACCACGGTAGGCCCAGGATGACAGGAAATAAAGGGGAAGAGATTGCATCCAGGCGTAGCACCGCCACGGTTCTTCCCGGCAGCTGGAAAGTGATAGGTAGAGCAAAATGATCTGACCTTGCAGACATGGCAGGCAGAGATGACTGGTTAAGAGAGGATAAGGACAGGCACTTACACAGCTTGGCAGGACAGGAGCACACAACGTGACCGGCCTCCCCGCAGTACAGGCACAAATTGTTCATTCATCTGCATTGACATTCTTCCGGGGTTAGGGAGGTACGGATCAGGTCCGACTGCATGGGTTCAGGACCCTCAGACATGGCAGAAGTGACCTTTGGCAACATCCAGGTGGGACGGAACTGCTGGGTGGTTCTTTCTGCTTTGCGCTCCCTTAGGCAATGATCAATCTGAATGGATAACTTGATCAGGGCTTCCAGGGAGCTTGGTATTCCAACCCGAGCGAGTTCATCCTTAAAGCTTTCAGAGAGATCCAGGCGGAACTGATGGCAGAGGGCGGCATCATTCCAATTAGTGTCTGCACTCCAACGTCTAAAGTCCATGACATAGTCCTCTGCCATTCTGCGGCCTTGCTGGAGTGCATGCAGGGCTGCTTCGGCAGTAGAGGTCCGTTGCGGGACATCATAAAGCTGGGCCACGGTGTCAAAGAATGTTTGCATGGTGTTGAGTTGTGCGTTGTTCTCTTCCAACAGTCTATGTGCCCAGGACTGAGGCTCCCCCTGCAGGAGGGAAATGGTAAATCCCACCTTGGTGACTTCTAGGGAAAAAGTCAGTGGCTGGAGGGCAAAATAGAGCTGGCAGGCATTGCGGAAGGCTCTAAATTTACCAGGATCTCCGGAAATTCATTCTGGAGTCAGCACTCGAGGCTCGGGAGGCAACATCACCACAGAGGGACTGGGGGATGCGCCGGCCTGGGCAGAAGATGAAGCCAGTTCAGAGGTCAGATTAGAACCCATTGCTGGAGAAGTCATAGATTGGACCTGGTTTTCCAGGCAAGTATATTCATCCTGAAGTGACTGTACAGCTTGTGTCAAAGCAGCCAGATGATGACAAATTTCATCCATCGGAGAGGTGCTCCCAGCAGGCTCCCAGCAGGCTCAGTCATAGCTGTTTGGTACTGTTACGTACCTGGAGTATGAGCCTGACGGTAGGGAGAGGCCTCTCATATAGCTCCGGCTCACGGACTGCTGGGAGTGATACAGCAGCCACGGGAGCATGGTGGGGGAACAGACTGGCTGGACAGCATAGCAGGATGCTGGAACAGACTGACTGGACAGCAGAGCAGGATGCTGGAACAGACTGGCTGGACAGCAGAGCAGGATGCTGGAACAGACTAGCTGGACAGCAGAGCAGGATGCTGGAACAGACTGACTGGACAGCAGAGCAGGATGCTGGAACAGACTGGCTGGACAACAGAGCAGGATGCTGGAACAGACTGGCTGGACAGCAGAGCAGGATCAGGCAGGCCAGGTCGGCAATGTTCAGGTGGATCAGCAGGCAGAAGGAGTAGGCAAAAGGAAGGTCAAAATTAAAGCCGAGGTCAGGGCAGGCAGAGAATAGATACTGGTGAAGAGAAAGCCGAGTCAAGGTCACAGAGGGCAGGAAGTAGGGTTTCAAGGATCACTGAAGCTGCAGACCACACAGCAATGTGTTAATGCAGTAGCTCAGTTTAAATAGCCCGTCTGGCACCAGTGTTAGTGGCGGGCCCGCGCCTTGATGCGCGTGCGCCATGACAGCCTGATCGTACTGCAGGCTTCATGACAGAAGGCAATGATTCTGCCCCGAAGAACTGTTTTGCCTGCTTCCCAAAAGAGATTTTGGTCATCTATGTGTATTTTATTATTGTTTTCATAGTCTGTCCAGGCCTGTATTAACATATTTTTAAGATCTTGGTTGTGTGCTAGGTGTGAAGGAAATCGCCACGTCCTTGTGGCAGTGGCTTGGGTAGTGTCGTGAAGTAGGAGTGAGATAGGAGCATGGTCCAAAATTACTATCTCATGTATATGAGGATCAAGTGTGAGGGGGAAGAGGGTTGAGTTGATGAACAGGTAATCTATCCTGCATAAAGTGTGGTGGGGTGGGGAATAGAAGGTAAATTCTCTTCCCTATGGGTGTGTTAGTCTCCAAATGTCCGTGAGTTGGAGGACCTCTGTAAAGGTGGCTAGGTGGAAGGTTAGGCTGAGGGTGTGAGGGGGGGTCTTGGGTGTTCGAAGGACTTGTCCTCTCCCGTGTGCATGACGGAGTTGAAGTCACCTCCAATTACAAAGCTGAGAAGCTGGAAGAAGGATTTGTTTGGAGGACTGGGTGCATATATGTTGGTGATTACTCACCTCACCTCTATTCACCTCTGTTGGATCTACGTAGATGTACTGTTATAATCTGCCCGAGTCCTCTTGATCTACAGAAATTGTTTCCCAAGGGCATTGTTTGTGGATGAGGATGAGTACGCCTGCTTTGCCCTTCACCGATGCTGAGCCGTAGACTTGGCCCACCCAAAGTTTAGGCATGCAGTGAAAGTCCTCTGTGGATAAGTGAGTCTCCTGTAGGAAGGTTACATCTGTCTTGAAGCGTATAAGGTGGCGGAGGATAGCCATCCTCTTGTGTGGGGAGCGTAGCCCTTTAAAGTTCCAGGATATGATTTTCATGCTCAGATTTTGTTCGGTTGTGGGGGTGTGGGGGTGTAGTTGTTAGATTATTGCATGCTTGTGTCATGTACCTGATCCGAAGCCAAGTGCAGAGAGGGGCTCCCTTTGCGGCTGAGTGTGCTATACCCCTGAGGGTGAGCCAGAGGGTATATCACACAAGGAAGCACAGGTCGTCGTCAGGAACTGGATAGCAAGGCAGGTGCAGGAGGTGATGACTGTGACCAGGAACAGATGTACAGGAACTCCGAAAGCACTGGTGTATGGCAGCAGAAGTAAAGGCCCGGCTGAGGGTCACCACAGCAGGAAGGTGCAGCAGGTTGCTCAGAGTCCGTAGGGTCACCTGAATAGGTGTTTGAGGACCAAAAGGTAAAGACAAGCCCTTGAGCATAAGCTGAAGGCCCAGTTCCAACACCCAGGCAAGGCAGAGATCGCTGAGCAGGCTGAGGGTCAAACACAGTAGTTCAGGCAGAGACAAAGTCCAAATGGTAAGCCGGGGTCATACACAGTGGATCAAGCAGAAGTGGAGTCCGTAAGGCAAGCACAGGGAATCAGGCAGAAGCAAAGTCCTTACAGCAAGCCAAGGGTCAAACACAAGCAGATATGCAGATGGATGGTCAGAGGTACAAGCCAAGGGATAAACTAGGAGAGTAGGTAGCAGATCAGAACAAGCCGGGTCACAACAGGAATCAAGCACGGATACAGGGATCATGAATGCAGGAGAGCTGACGATAATCCAGCACTTGAGTCAGGCAGACATAGTCCTTTTAAAGCCCAGGTGAAGTGCCCTTCTGTCACGTTGTGCACGGACACATGCGCCGATGCGACCGCAGATTTGCACCATTACGCATGCGTGCACGCCTATTTTCATCACGCGATCACAGATTTGCACGATTGTGCATGCGCATCGGGACTTGCCCATGGCGTCCATTATGATTGCTGGCATGATCGCCATCTCTATGGCCATTTCTCTGACAGCTTGATTGTATTTCAAGAGGGTTTCTGATGAATGATAAGGCTTCTAAGGAGTACGGGAGGGGGAGGGATAGGTGTCGGTGGAAGAGGGAAGGAAGGGGTGCAGCCCTGAAGTGTAAGCTAGGTTAGGTACTGCAGAGGTAATTGGGGGAAAAAAAAGGGGGGGGATAGATCTCTTTCTAGATCTCAGATAGATATCAATCAACAAGATAACAGCAGAATATACAACTTACAGTAATGCAGACTTGCACTTCTCTTCTTTCCACACGTAATCATCTGACAGCATTACTGGAGAGGTGTTGCTGTAACCACAGGTCGTGGCTCTTGATGTTAAAGGAGCCAGGTGGGATGCATATAATGGGGAATATCCCAGGCTCTGCTGCCTATATGGTATCTCCGCATCTCTGGTGAGGCTGAAACAGCAAAGCCATTTAAGTCAGTCTCTATAAAACATTAACATCAATAACAGAAAAGGCAAAAATGGGAAACAGGGGAGTAAGAAGGAAAGCTCTTGTTTTTAAATTAGTCAATCCTCTGTGTTTAGAAGGCTTAATTGCCTTGTTTAAAAGGTAGTGCAGGGGCGGACCTTGTTAGCGAGGCTTATATTGTTTAGGATCGTTGGAGTGCCTGATCCTTTTGGGGGGATCCTTGCGGGGACTGCATTGATCCCTGGGTGCCATTGGGGGGATGCTGGCCTCCATTGGAGTTGATTCTTGCACAATGTGGAGGTAGGTCTGCACGTATGCTAGGGTTTCCTCTGGGTGTGTAAACGCTTTCGATTCCCCTGACTGGTCAGCTAGCCTAAGGACAACAGGGAAAGCCAGTGTAAATTTCACTCCCTTAAGGTGTAGTGAGCAGCAGATTGGCTGAAAGGCTTTGCGTCTGCACAACACTTCTTGCAAATAGTCAGCAAAAATCATCAATTTATGACCATCTAGTTGTAGAGCGTGGGAATTGTGAAATGATATTAAAATCATTGCTCTGTCAGCGTAATTTAAGTAGCAGGTAGAGTTGAGCAAACCCGAACTGTAAACCCGGACCCGAACCCGGACATTTTGAAAAAAAGTCCGGGTTCGGGTATTTTATCCCGCCTGTTGAATAGCTGCAGGGCAGCCAATCAACAAGCGTTTCACTGGTTTGCCCTTAGAAGCCATAACAGCCATGCCTACTAATGGCATGGCTGTGATTGGCCAGCCAGCCTCTGTACTCTGTATAAGCTGTCACGTAGTGCTGCATGTCACATTCTCTCAGGCTAGTGTAGGGAGAGGATGCTGCCGGCGCTGTGAGGGATAGTTTGCAGATCTAATAACATCTCATCCTGCATTACAGAACGATCTGATTCTGGACTAGGTAGAGATTACTACTACTACTGCTTTGAGTGACAGATTGCAGATCTAATAACATCTCATCCTGCATTACAGAAAGATCTGATACTGGACTAGGTAGAGTTTACTACTAGAGTTGAGCGAACACCTGGAAGTTCGGGTTCTGCTGGTCCGTCCGAACTTCGTGACAAAGTCCGGGTCCGGGTCCGGACGGAACCCGAACGATCGCACGGACAACGAACCCCATTGAAATCAATGGGGACCCGAACTTTTAGGCACAAAAATGGCTGTAGGAAAGTCCTGGAAAGCCCCAGAGGGCTGCAAAAGGAAGTAAAATGGGGGTAAGGGTAGGGCAAGTGCCCTACAAAAAAATGGGGACAGGGAAATAACTGTAAATATTTTTAAAAAAATAAAAACATAAAAAAAGCAAAAATGGAGGTGAATGTGGATCATCTTCAAACTGTGTCTGAAAAGTATTAATTAACGGTAGAAGCCATATAACTGTTCTAAAATCATCTTCAAACTAGGGCAAGTGCCCTACAAATAAATGGGGATAGGGAAAATAAATTAAAATCAAGTAAAAAAACAGGAAGGGGGGTGGATGTGGAGTAGGAGCCTAGAGGTTG
>BLSH010330628.1:95998-108649 GCA_018402905.1 Glandirana rugosa
CAGATTGGGCAACACCTCTGTCTTTAAATTCGTGAAAACATCCGTCTCCAAATTCTTATACTCCTAACGATAACTACGTTACGGAGTCAACATCCATAAATATTATTAAACAAAGACCCTACGGATCGAGCCGAACATCAATCCTTTTACCAAATTAAGGGAAAACACACTTTTGAATCAAGTCATACGATCTCCCAAATAAACTGGTACCCTCATCTCTCTTTAGACCCTATTCAACAACATACCGAAAACGGCCATAAAAACCAAACAGTTATCATAATGAGTGGGTAAGGTCTCGATAAATTTATGGCTCGACAGCACCCACCCAAGGGCACATATCCCTTAATCACTGGCACCTCCAATCATTGCAACAGTCAAAGCTTGGAGGAAATTCACAGCTCTGGAATGGGTGAGTAATACTATTGACAAACCAAAAATACCGGCAAAAGCCATACAACAACTTATCCCAGATTTCTCTCTACTCCCATGGTCAAATAAACCCTCTAGCATACTGAACTAAGTTTTCACACAAAAGGGAATTAAACCATTTTCCTAACTACAAGCCGAGCTAGGCATCCCAGAAACAAATTATTATAAATACCTACAACTGAGGCATTGCATCAATAGCAATCCTCATATTCTTAAACCTCTGCCTACAAAAGTGCTTAAATTTCTGTCTCCACAACGGGTTAGACAGAAGGGTATCACCCTATTCCACAATTTGATTAGGGAAAAAAACTCTTTCTCCCATACATATATTTTCCAACAATGGTAAACGGACTTAAAAGACACATTCTCCTCACAACAATGGGAAATAGCCATTAGATCTATTTACAAATATACTACATGCTCAGCACTATGGGAAACGTCGCAAAATATTTTACAACGTAGGTACCTCACACCTCAAAAAATATCCTCCTTTGACAGGTCCGCCTCCAACCTTTTTTGGAGACAGTGTGCTTCCATAGGCACATTAGTACACATCCTTTGGGAATGCCCATGGCTTGAACACTTTTGGGCAGAGGTATTCCCCATAATAACTGACATCACAAGGAAGAACGTACAGGCCTCCCCTGAACTAGGTCTTCTCAACCTAAACATCGAATAATTCCCACAACATCTGCATAAAACAATTACTCACATATTGTTAGCCGCTAGACAAAATATCGCCAGACTATGGAAGAACCCTGACACTCCTTCCTGTATTAACATAATTAAATAAACGCAAGAACACTTCACCTACGAAACTATTTTGTCGTCTGATAGAGACGTCTATTGGAAACTTAAAAAGCAATGAGATCCTTGGGTTCAATGGTACACAAAAACCACCTGCTCTAGGTGAATTACCCCAGTCCGAGTGCAGTCCCCCCTACCCCCCCCCCACCCACTCACTTACTTTCCTCCTCCATTCTGTAAAATATTTCTCTTCTCTTTTTTTCTTTTTCTCGTATTTTGATGCTGAGAGAGCAGATATGGTTACATGCGTTTCCTGATACAACTGCAACATTGGTTACTTGCCTAATAATGTTCTTAGGAGGCGCGGTGCGTCCTCTGCCCCTGACACAGTGAGATCCCTTTGGGGTGTCCGGGATGGAGGACGTGCAGTGCTCTGCTCTAGAGTCTGATCTCATTTATGTCTATGCTTAACAGGACTTAAATAGTAATATTTGAATGTCTCTCTACACTACGGCATCTGTACTTGAATTACAATGTTACCCAGCATATGCACTCTATATATGTTAACTTCAATAAAAAATATTGAACATCAAAATCATCTCCTAGTGATATAGGGAGAGGTTCCTGCTGCTCCTGTAAGGGACAGATTATTGTTCTATAATCATCTCCTAGTTCTATAGGGAGAGGTTCCTGCTGGTGCTGTAAGGGACAGATTATTGTTCTAAAATCGTCTCCTAGTGCTATTGGGAGAGGTTCCTGCTGGTGCTGTAAGGGACAGATTATTGTTCTAAAATCGTCTCCTAGTGCTATAGGGAGAGGTTCCTGCTGGTGCTGTAAAGGACAGATTATTGTTCTAAAATCATCTCCTAGTGCTATAGGGAGAGGTTCCTGCTGTTGGTGTGAGCGGTGCATTTCTTGCACAAAAATAAAAAGTGCGTCTACATTGCTGTTTTCCAAAAAAAAAAGAAGAATTTATTATTCATTTTTTTTGTATTAATAAATAGTGCTACATAGCACATTTGCGGGCAGAAGGAGAAGAGAGTGAAATAAGGGACGTGGTCGTGGTGCTGCTGGTGCTGCTGATGTTAGTGTTGTTGGTGAAGCTCCTGTTGCAAGGAGAGGACGTGGTCGATCTGTGCCAGCTACACGCACAAGTGAAATACCTTCCTCAGGTGCGAGTAGCCGACAGAACCTTCAACGTTATGTGGTAGACGCGAATGCCGCTCAATGAACGGTGAGGCCAGAACAAGTACAGGCAATAGTAGATTGTGTGGCTGACAATGCCTACAGTTCCTTCACATTGTCTCCCTCCCGGTCCCTTGATGAAAGCTCAGAGTTGGCACCTGAACCCCATGGCCATCTGTCTTTCACCTCAGCCCCTTGTAAATTAGCCAAGCAATCTGAGCCCCAAGTCATGCAACAGTCTCTTATGCTTTTTGATGACTCTCCTGGTGTGCTTTCCGTGGGCCATCCACATAGCCCTGCCCCAGAAGTGGAAGACATTGAGTGCACCGATGCCCAACTACTTCTTTTGCAGGATGAGGACATGGAAACACCAGCGCAGCATGTCTCTGATGATGACGAAACACAGGTGCCAACTGTTGCAGCTTTCCGCAGTGTGCAGACTGACAAGGAGGGCAGTGGTGAAGGGTGGGTGGAAGATGATGGGCAGGAGGATGATGAGGTCCTAGACCCCACATGAAATGAGGGTCATGTGAGTGACATGTGCAGTTTGGAGGAAGAGGTGGTGGTCGCGCAGAAGCACCAGCACAGCAAAAGAGGAAGTAGGTTGCAAAAGCGGAGTGAGCGTCCCCTTGACAGTACGGCTGCTTCTACCCACCGCACCCAGGGACCTAGCACACCAAAGGCAGCTTAAAGGCGTTCCCCAGTTCTTCAGACAAAGTGCTGACAACAAGACACAAGTGGTTTGCACACTGTGCAATGAAAGCCTGAAGCGAGGCATAAATGTTCTAAACCTGAGCACAACCTGCATGGCCAGGCATCTAAATTCAAGGCACAAGCTGCATTGGAATAATTACCTCAAAACCCAAGAAAGGTCTCGGCCTCCTCCTGATTCCTCTTCTGCTGCTGCCTCGGCCTCTTCCTCCACCTCTACAGTGACAGTGTCACCTGCCACCCAGCAAATAGAGCATGTGACAACAACGCCACCATGTCCACCACCGTCCCCAAGCATTTCCACACGGTCCCATGAAAGCTTACAGTTCTCCATCTCCCAAGCACTGGAGAGAAAGAGGAAGAACCCCCCTACCCACCCATGATCCATGGCCCTGAATGCCAGCATTTCAAAATTCCTGGCCTTTGAAATGCTGTCTTTCCGTATGGTGGACACGGACAGTTTTAAAAACCCGATGGCGGTGGCTGTCCCACAGTATGTGGTTCCCAGCCGCCATTACTTTTCCAAGCGAGCCATCCCTTCCCTGCACAAACAAGTCGGGGACAAGATCAAGTGTGCACTGCTCAATGATATCTGTGGCAAGGTCCACATAACCACTGATACATGGACCAGTAAGCAGGGGCAGGGACGCTATATCTCACTAACTGCACACTGGGCAAATGTAGTGGCGGGTGGGCCTGAGGCGGCTATCCATTTGGCGCATGTTGTTCCACCACCGAGGATTGCAAGGCATTTCTCTTTGCCTCCTGTTGCCTCCTCCTCCTACTCCGCTTCCTCCTCCTCCACCACCTCCTGATCCGCACAGCGTAACACCTTCACCACCAACTTCAGCACATCCAGGGGGAAATGACAGCAGGCTGTTTTAAAACTGATATGTTTGGTGGATAAACCCCACACTGCGCAGGAGCTGTGGACGGGCTTTGAACAACAGAATGATGAGTGGTTGTTGCCACTGAGCCTCAAGCCCGGCCTGGTGGTGTGTGACAATAGGCGAAATCTTGTAGCGGCTCTGGGCCTAGCTGGTTTGAATCACATCCCTTACCTAGCGCATCCCCCACCACCGCCTCTTCCACCTACACTGCCACGGTCACGGCCTAGTCAACCTCTAGGCTTCTACTCCACATACACCTCCTCCTCCCATTTTTATTTTTTTTATTTGATTTTAAGTTATTTCCCTATCCCCATTTTTTTGTAGCGCACTTGTCCTACTCTTACCCCCATTTTACTTCCTTTTGCAGCCCTCTAGCACTTTCCAGGACTTTTTTACAGCCATTTCTGTGCCAAAAAGTTTAGGTCCCTATTGATTTCAATGGGGTTCGGGGTCAAGTTCGGGTCAAGTTTGGTACCGAACCCAAACTTTTTCGCGATGTTCGGCCGAACCCGAACATCCAGGTGTCTGCTCAACCCTAGTAGAAGGCAATGACAGGACGAGGGGTGCGTCGGTCATTTGATGGGGCCCTCATGCGGTGTGTTCTTTCCACAATACAGGCAGAAGTGATTCCCAGTGCCTCAGGGATTCGTATGGTGCATAGGGCCATCAGAGATTCCGAACTGTAGGATTCAGGGAGGCCAATAAAATGTAAATTGTTCCTCCTAGAGCGATTCTCTAAATCATCTAATTTCTCCAAAATGTATTGCTGGGTTTGTGAGGAGCGATGTGTCTCTGTTAGGGATGAGCTGAACACCCACCAGTTCGGTGCGCACCAGAACATGCAAACAGACAAAAAGTTCAGGGCGAACATCCAAGCACCATTAAAGTCTATGGGACGCGAACATGAAAAATCAAAAGTGCTAATTTTAAAGGCTTATATGCAATGTTATTGTCCTAAAAAGTGTATGGGGACCCAGGCCCTGCCCTAAGAGACATGTATCAATGAAAAAAAAAGTTTTTAAATTAATCATTTTTTCAGGAGCAGTGATTTTAATAATGCTTAAAGTGGAAAAAAAATAAAAATGCCTTTAAATATTGTGCCTGGGGGGTGTCCTTAGTCTGTGTGTAAAAGGGCCAATCTCTGTGAGGTGTAATGTATTGCCGGTTCCCGGCAATATACAAAAATTTGCTGGAAAAAAGTGCGTGGGGTCTCCCCAGTCCAAACCAGGCTGTTTTAAAAAAAATTGACGTGGGGGTCCCCCTAAAATCCAAACCAGACCCTTATCCGAGCATGCAGCCCTGGCCAGTTAGGATGGGGGACTAGCGAGCGCTCCCCCCCGAACCGTACCAGGCTAAATGCCCTCAACATGGGGGGTATGGGTGCTTTGGGGGAGGAGGGGCTCTGCCCCCCAACTCAAAGCTCCTTGTCCCCATGTTGAAGGGGACAAGAGCCTCTCCCCCACAAGCCTGGCCGGTGCTTGTGGGGGTTTAATAAGGGGGCCCTCAGATCCCGTCCCCCCCATGTGAACAGGTTTGGGGTACATTGTACCCCTACCTGTTCACCAAAAAAGGAGTGTAGTGTAAAAAAAACCATTAGGCAGTTTTTGATAAGTCCTTTATTTTGTATTATAGCTCTTTCTTCTTTCTTCTTTCTTCCTCCATCTTCTCCTGGCCCGGTCCTTCTTCTGGTCTTCTTCTTCTTCTTTTAGTCTTCTTGCTTCCTCTCTTCATCTTCAATCTACAATCTTCATCTTCATCTTGATCTTCTTTCTTCTTTCCCTGCTGCCGCACTCTCCTCTGGTACAGTCCGCCCCTGTGCGTCTTGCCAAATGGGCAGTCTTCACGATGACAGTTATTTTATAAGAAGGGGCGGGGCCATCCATCACGTAAATGGGTGACCCGCCCCCTCTGACATCACATGACGTCAGAAGGGGGCGGGTTCACTCAGTTACCTCACTGGGTGGCCCGCCCCTTCTTATAAAAGTACTGTCATCGTGAAGACTGCCCATTCAGCAAGACACACAGGGGCCGGAATGCACCAGCGGAGAGAGCGGCGGCAGGGAAAGAAGAAAGTAGATCAAGATGAAGATGAAGATTGAAGATGGAAAACAAAGAGAGGAAGCAAGAATACTAAAAGAAGAAGACCAGAAGAAGGACCAGGCCAGGAGTAGATGGAAGAAGAAAGCAGAAAGAGCTATAATACAAAATAAAGGACATGTCAAAAACTGCCAATTTTTTTTTACACTACACTCCTTTTTCGGTGAATGGGTAGGGGTACAAAGTACCCCTAACCTATTTACATAGGTGGGGTCGGGATCTGGGGGCCCCCTTATTAAAGGGGGCTTCCAGATTCTGATAAGCCCCCTGCCCGCAGACCCCCACAACCAGGGTTGTGAGGATGAGGCCCTTCTCCCCATCAACATGGGGACAAGGTGCTTTGGGGGGACCCTATGTTGAGGGCATGTGGCCTGGTATGGTTCAGAGGGGGGGCGCTCACTCATCCACACCCCCCCTGCCATACCAGGGCTGCGTGCTCAGATAAGGGTCTGGTTTGGATTTTGGGGGGACCCCACGTTATTTTTTTAAATTTGGAGCGGGGTTCCCTTAAAATTCATACCAGACCTGAAGGGTCTGGTTTGGATTTTGGGGGGACCCCACTCCATTTTTTTTAAATTTGGCACAGGGTTCCCCTTAAATTCCATACCAGACCTGAAGGGCCTGGTTTGGATTTTGGGGGGAACTGCACGTCATTTTTTTTATTTTGGTACGCGGTTCCCCTTAAATTCCATACCAGACCTGAAGGGCCTGGTTTGGATTTTGGGGGGAACCGCACCTCATTTTTTAAAAATGTCTGGCACGGGGTTCCTCTTAAACTCCATACCAGACCTGAAGGGCCTGGTTTGGATTTTGGGGGAACCACACATCATTTTTTTGTTTATTTTGGAGCGGGCCCTGCTGTTGTAAATTAGTTAAAAAAATGTGATAAAATCCCCCAGTCAAACAGGTGGTGAAAAATTGGGCCTTGTGTGTTGGCGTTGCCAGAACACCGTAACCCCTTGCAGTTACTCTTGTTGGATGGAGGAACTGGGCCTGATGTTGTAAATTAGTTTACAAATTCTGACGAAAGCACCCAATCAAACAGGTGGCCAAAAATTGGGCCTTGTGTGCTGGCGGTGCCAGAACACTGTAACCCCTTGCAGTTACTCTTGTTGGACAGAGGAACTGGGCCTGATGTTGTAAATTAGTTTACAAATTCTGACGAAAGCACCCAGTCAAACAGGTGGCCAAAAATTGGGCCTTGGGTGTTGGCGGTGCCAGAACACCGTAACCCCTTGCAGTTACTCTTGTTGGATGGAGGAACTGGCCTGATGTTGAAAATTAGTGTACAAATTCTGACGAAAGCCCCCAGTGAAACAGGTGGCCAAAAATTGGGCCTTGCTTGTTGGCGGTGCCAGAACACTGTAACCCCTTGCAGTTACTCTTGTTGGATGGAGGAACTGGGCCTGATGTTGTAAATTAGTTTAACCACTTAAGCCCCGGAGCCCTTTTTTACACTTGTTGTTTACAAGTTAAAATCATTTTTTGCTAGAAAATTACTTAGAAACCCCAAACATTATATATTTTTTTCAAACACCCTAGAGAATAAAATGGTAATCGTTGCAATACTATTTGTCACGCGCAGCGGTCTTTCAAGCGCAATTTTTTTGGAAAAAAAATCGCTTTTTGAGTAAAAAAAATGAGACATTATGAAAGAGGATGTTACGACGAGTAACTAGATACCATACATGTTAGGGTTGAAAATTGCGCACACTTTCGGAATGGCAACAAACTAGGGTACTTAAAAATCTCCATAGGTGACGCTTTAAAATTTTTTTTGATTACCAGATTAGAGGTGCAAAGGAGGTCTTTTACTAAAATTACTGCTCACACTCTTGCAATCGCGGCAATACCTCACATGTGTGGTTTGAACACCGTTTTCATATGCGGGCGTGACTTACATATGCGTTTTCTTTGCTTCGCAAGCTCCCGGTTAAGGTGGCGCTTTCATTTTTTTTTTTATTTATTTTATTATATTTTTCCTCTTAACACTGTTCCTTTTAAAAAAAAATATGATCACTTTTATTGCTATCACAAGGAATGTAAACATCCCTTGTGATAATAATATATGGTGACAGGTACACTTTATGGAAGGATGGGGGGGTCTAAAAGACCCCCTATCCCTCATTTGCACTTCACAGTGTTCAGATCGCCAAAAACAGCGATTCTGAATACTGTCATTTTTTTAACACACTTTTTTATATATGGGCCCTGCTGTTGTAAATTAGCGTTATCCATTGATAACAGCCGATCCGGCTCGGGAGCCGCTCGGTCATTATCCCAGGCAGCGGAAAGGGACATCCCCCCTCCCGCTACTGTCCACCACTCTTCTCCGGCCTCCCATCCCACCGGGAGACTGAAGCTCCGATATGACGCTTCTGTCCGCTGTGTGGAATCCCTGTGAAAGGCAAAATCGGCTTTGATCGGGACTCCTTCGTACATTCCCAGAAGCAACGTTACAACGTCACTTCCGGTTTACTCGGCGGCTAATGGCGCCGGTTTTAAAAAAATGACAGTATTCAAAATGGCCATTTTTGGTGATCTGAATACTGTGAAGTGTAAAGGAGGGATGGGGGGGTCTTTAAAAAAAAATTAAAGCGCCACCATCCCCGCGAGCTCCTGCAGCAAAGAAAACGCATACCTAAGTCATGCCCGCACATGAAAACGGTGTTCAAACCACACATGTGAGGTATCGCCGCAATCGCCAGAGTGTGAGCAGTAATTCTAGCAAAAGACCTCCTCTGCACCTCTAACCTGGTAACTGTTAACATTTTTTAAAGCGTCACCTATGGAGATTTTTAAGTACCGGAGTTTGTCACCATTCCGTGAGTGTGCGCAATTTTCAACTGTGTCATGTATGGTATCTATTTACTCAGCGTAACATCCTCTTTCACAATATACAAAAATTTGGGCTAACTTTACTGTTGTCTTATTTTTTTAACTCAAAAAAGTGATTTTTTTCCCAAAAACAAAAGCGCTTGAAAGACCACTGTGCAAATACTGTGTGACAAAAAGTATTGCAATGATTGCCATTTTATTCTCTAGGGTGTTTGAAAAAAATATATAATGTTTGGGGGGTCTAAGTTATTTTCTTTTTTTTTTTCCAATAAAAGTTTTATTAGAGATATATAATAACATAAATGATACAGAAAAACAAAATTAAATTGCACCGTTGTCTAGGATCATGTATCGGGCAGGTAGAGACATTATAAACGCATAATAACATAACAGAGTATTATAGTGACACCATTGGTGTGTGCGGCCTGAGTGTAATTCTATATAATAAAAGAAAGAAAAGAAGCAGAGTGGTAAATCCTCAGGTTGAATAAAAGGGCATCATATAAGTAGATACCTCTATATCCTAAGTTATTTTCTATAAAAAATATGATTTTAACTTGTAACAAATGTAAAAAAGGGCTCTGGGGGTTAAAAACTGTATATATTTTAATACACCAAGTCTTGTGTACGATATACCTTATGTACAGTGTACACTGATATATAGTACACTATGCGTATATATATATATATATATATATATATATATATATATATTAGACTGTATATATATATATATCTATATATATTTATATATATAGATAGATATATATAGATACAGTGGGGCAAATGTCTAAACTGCTGTCTTCAGGAACCTACACTAACTCTCTACACCACCGCCGACACACTATCATAGAGCCGCTGTAAAAGCGGCTTTATATAGTGTGGGACGTGGATTGAGACTGCTGTGTAGTGATTGGCTAAAGGCAGGATGCCTTTAGCCAATCAAAGCTCTCACAGCAGGCCGCCTGCTGATTGGCCAAAGCATGCAGGTCATGTGCATGCAGGTCATGTGCATGCTTTGGCCAATCAGCGGGCGGCATTCCGCAGACATTTTAAAACATTATGGGGAGCGCAAAGTTGCAGCGAACGCCCCATAATGTTCGGCAAAATCCGAACCAGCGAACCCCATCCCTAGTCTCTATGTATTATTTTTGTAAATCCTCCTCTATCTCTGAGATGTGATGTTCTGCATCAGAGATCCTGCCCTCATGCTCCCTCATCTCTCTGTGTAACTAGTTTATTCCCATTCGGCATTTTTCAGAGAATATGAATGATAACACAAAAACATTTCTTTCACTCATGGTTAGTGTTTGGCTGAAGCCATATATTATCAATCAACTGTGTTTACTGTTTTTAAATCATAATGACAACAGAAACTACCCAAATGACCCTGATCAAAAGTTTACATACTCTGGTGATTGTGGCCTGATAGCATGCACACAAGTTGACACAAAAGGGTTTGAATGGCTGTTAGGCCTCATGCACATAGGATGTTTTTTGACTGTTTTACAGGAGCTGTTTTCAGCTGCAGACTTTTTTTCTACAGTCAATAAACCCTCCATCATGTTATCCTATGTGTTCATGCACACATAGGCTGTTATCAACTGTTTTTAGCAGTGACGTTTTTGAGCTGTAAAAAAAACCCAAGACCAGAGGGTTCTTTTTGGACATTTTTCAGCTGTAAAGACGTTCAAAGGCTTAAATACGCCCAAAACGCTCAAAAACATTGATCCCCAACATTTTTGGAAGTTTTAGATCAATTGGGAATAAAAACGCTGGCCCTTTAAAAATGTTAAAAAAACGAGAAAAAATGTGAAAAACTGCGGTAATATAACGCTGGTAAAAGCTGAATAAATCAATGATAAGCTACTGATGTTTTTTGGACATTTTTTTCCTGTGTGCATGAAGCCTTAAAGGTAACCATCCTCACCTGTAATCTGTTTGCTTGTAATTATCGTGTGTGTATAAAAGGTCAATGAGATTCTGGGCTCCTGACAGACCCTTGCATTTTTAATTAAGTGCTGCATTGATGTTTCTGGATTCTGAGTCATGGGGAAAGCAAAATAATTGTCAAACGATCTGCAAGAAAAGGTAGTTGAACTGTATAAAACAGGAAAGTATATAAAAAGATATCCAAGGAATTGAGAATGCAGTGTTCAAACTCTAACTAAGAAGTGGAAAATGAGGGGTTCTGTTGAAACCAAACCCCGGTCAGGTAGACCAACTAAAATTTCAGCCACAACTGCCAGGAAAATTGTTCGGGATGCAAAGAGAAACCCACAAATAACTTCAGGTGAAATACAGGACTCTCTGAAAACATGTGGTGTTGCTGTTTCATGATGCACAATAAGGAGGCACTTGAAGAAAGATGGGCTGCATGGTCGAGTCGCCAAAAGAAAGCCATTACTACGCAAATGCCACAAAGTATCCCGCTTACAATATGCCAAACAGTACAGTGACAAGCCTCAAACCTTCTGGCAAAGTCATTTGGAGTGATGAGACCAAAATTGAGCTGTTTGGCCACAACCATAAACGTTACATTTGGAGAGGAGTCAACAAGGCCTATGATGAATGGTACACCATTCCTACTGTGAAACACGGGGGTGGATCACTGATGTTTTGGGGATGTGTGAGCTACAAAGGCACAGGTGAAAATAGAAATATCAGCACAACTCAAACAATAGTACAAAATGTTCCAATCACTGACAGTTTTGGGCTATAATATCTGTTTGCACCCTTCTTCAAGGTAGGAACAATCACTATCATCAAACATTTCACCTTAATCCATATATATCCATATCACACGAGGAATCAGTTAAACAATTAATTAAGTATCTCAAAGTAAAGTATTTCCTTATCTTTTGTAGTTCATACACAGAGCGATCACATAGATAGGCTCTACCCTCTATCACATGAAGACATTTCATTTTTTCATCCTGCCATAAAAGTATGTACAAAAAATTATGTAATAAAAACAGTATTCTTTACAAGGGAATTAATTTGATCTTTTAAAGTGCTCAAAGAAACAGATGTAAATCGAAGTCCTTGTTCAACTCTCTGGGAAAGAAAGAGGCTCTTTTTCTTTCACGGAGGAAGACACAACTTGGATCTATACGGGGACAATCGGCTCAAGGGACTTCCTTACACAAGATACTTCTGCACAGCTTTCACGGAAGCTTGAGAGGCTGTTACAGAGGTCCATTTCAATGGAGCTGCATGAAGTCACCCTAGCGGAGTATTTTAAACTACAATATATACCAAGAGGCTTATGGGTGAGACTGATCCCTACTTTATTTGCACAAGACCCTGACTTTAAGACTAAATTTACCCAAATTATCAACAAATGTTCCTATGATATTATGACATTAATCGTGCAGTTTCTGCAACAGGAACGGGTCTCCCTCTCCAAATAAATTAAGGAGGTACAGACCCATTTGGATAATTTATTGGAACAAGATGAATTCAGACATTTCCTTTTTCATCCTGCCATAAAAGCATGTGCAAAAAATATGTAACAAAAACAGTAATCTTTACAAGGGAATTAATTTGATCTATAAAAATGATCTATAATAATTATTGCAATAGTACCCTTAGAAGCACTAATCTTTTAAAGTGCTCAAAGAAACAGATGTAAATCGAAGTCCTTGTTCAACCCTCTGGGAAACAAAGTATCCAAACGATGAATCCAATAGACTTCTCTTTTCTTTAATTTTGCTTCCCTATCTCCTCCTCGCCAATCATGTGCAACAGTCTC